>CM042260.1:33086572-33249072 GCA_023566225.1 Romanogobio albipinnatus | reverse complement strand
TCCATGAAATGTAAGGGACATAGACAAACTAAACAATCAAATTACACTTCAAATACATTTTTTCCAAAGATGGTTTCTGTCATTTTAGGCTGTTTTTATTATGCTGATGTTAGTTCAAGTGTTTGTTCTTTAAATAAGTTTGGTTTTAGTGGTGTGATGTTATGATTGACAGCTTCTCTGAGAGAAGTAGTCACTGAGGCACCAACGGACATTTTTCGGGAAACTCAGGCGGAGATTAGAGCTTTAATTTTAATTTCTACATTTCCATAGCTGTTTATTTCACAAAAAGTTGTTGATTAGGCGGGAGCTTGATATCGCAGCTCCACTTTGCCCTCACTAGTGCGCCCACTCGAGACCCAAAATGTCAGTGACATATTTGGAAACTGGCGGCTTCACTTACTTCAACGGAAGAAAGTGTAGGGGCATCGTCCATCTTTTTTTTTTTTTTTACCGTCTATGGCAAACACTAAAAGCCTGGTGTTGGAATTCACTCATCTTCGCCTTCTTTGATATGATTGGCCATCATTTTGACATTGACGAGCGATGGTAGACCAGCCTAAAAATGTTAATTTTTAAACTGTCTGCCATCCTAACAACAAACAGAGCGGTGCACAATGGAGAGCAGCATTAAAAAATATCAAATATTGGGGGGGACAATTTGGCCATTTCCAATTATTGGGGGGGCTTGATGCCCTCAATGCCTACGGTGGTTACGGCCCTGCTGTTTTATAGTCAAAAATCACATTACTGTAATGAGAATTTTTGGGTTTGACGGTCATTAAAATAATGTTATAATGCAGTAGGGTGAATTCAGGGTGATTTAGATATTAAGATGACTAGGAAAAAATTCCCCAATCGCCCTGAATTCACCCTATGTTTTTTATTTTTAACTATACAAGTAAATCAAAAGGCTCAGATGGTCAAATGGTCGTGGAGAACTCGACAAACATATATAATAGGATTTTTTTTGGGGGGGGCTGCATGTAAACAAAGCACACTGACACACACAGGCATTGCACAGGAAGTCTTTTAAATGTTGAAATGTGAAGCAGTCTGGTGGATCATCATTTAAATTCCACTCTGACTCTTGGCTCAAATCCAGACGTTAGACAATGGATTGAAATTAAAGCCAAAGCTAATTGGAAAACATGCATGACAAAAACCTCACGGTTAGCCATGTTCAAGCTGCGTGACCCTGGCTCGCCAAAGAGTGGATACAGCTGTGACCTAAACAGAAGAGCAATGTTTTTCAGAACATCATTAACATTAATGGAGGTACAATCAATCAAAGAAGATTTTAATCTCAAATTGTTTAATATTCCATTCACCTGAACACTTCAAACTATATTTCTGTGGCTGCCTGCGAATCCTGATAAGTTGGCTGCGTTTCCACGTAGCTGCGCTTCCTCGCGTAGTCGGCAGAATGCATTAATTAGTACATTTGGTAGCGACAAGCACAATTATGCTGTTGTTCAGTGTGTACTTTAACAAGCAGTAAGGACTTTTTAGAAATGTCTGGCTGCTGAAGTGAGCGTTAAGGCCAGCACCCTCGTCATCTCTGCAAAGGAGACGCGTCAGCACACCCCCACGTGCGGCCGCCGGCTTAATACGGCACTGATGATCGTTTGCACTGGCCTCGAGTTCACACCACTGGTGCGAGATTGATGCCATGTTGATTTTTAATGATGTGCGCCACGAAACAAGCGGAGAAGGGGGGCGCGCCGTGCATCCTGCACTGCGACCATGCAAAATGTCATTCTAATTATCTCACCAGCCAGCCAATGAGGAAGTAAACATTTACACTAACCTGTAACCCCTGAAGCCGAGACTCGGGGCCCGCATTCAGAGTGGAACCCGATTTATTGGCAGACTCTGATCTGCCCGGCGACTAATCAAACCAGCCGGCCACGTTTGGCTTCCATCCGTCTGTAAACAACACAGACTACGTGACATCTACATAACAAATATGAACTATCCCCTAGTAGGTGAAGGCACGAGACCTCAATTATTCCATTCTCCTTCAAATGTTTTTCGCGTGTTGCCGATCTGCAGATTGCCCTCATTAACCCCAACCGGTATTACAATATTAATACAGTACATAAGGGAATTGCTTACAACAGTGCTAGTCAAACAGACTTTTTATTAATATGCAAGTCCACAAGTGTGCAATTAAAGATAAGTACATATTACTATAAGTAGGCTTACAGATAAGTATAATTAGGCAAAAAAAATGTGATCAGCGGTATGAAACATATTCAAACAAATCAACGTAAGAATCTGAATGTCATTTTTTAATATGTAGGGTCACATTTTTAACTCACATACTGTGTATATATAAAAAAAACAATCAAAAATATATGCGATCGATTAATTGCAATTAATCTAACATAAAAGTTTTTGTTTATATATGTGTGTGTATATATATATATATATATATATATATATATATATATATATATATATATATATATATATATATATATATATATATATATACACTCACCTAAAGGATTATTAGGAACACTATACTAATACTGTGTTTGACCCCCTTTCGCCTTCAGAACTGCCTTAATTCTACGTGGCATTGATTCAACAAGGTGCTGAAAGCATTCTTTAGAAATGTTGGCCCATATTGATAGGATAGCATCTTGCAGTTGATGGAGATTTGTGGGATGCACATCCAGGGCATGAAGCTCCCATTCCACCACATCCCAAAGATGCTCTATTGGGTTGAGATCTGGTGACTGTGGGGGCCATTTTAGTACAGTGAACTCATTGTCATGTTCAAGAAACCAATTTGAAATGATTCGAGCTTTGTGACATGGTGCATTAAGTAGCCATCAGAGGATGGGTACATAGTGGTCATAAAGGGATGGACATGGTCAGAAACAATGCTCAGGTAGGCCGTGGCATTTAAACGATGCCCAATTGGCACTAAGGGGCCTAAAGTGTACCAAGAAAACATCCCCCACACCATTACACCACCACCACCAGCCTGCACAGTGGTAACAAGGCATGATGGATCCATGTTCTCATTCTGTTTACGCCAAATTCTGACTCTACCATCTGAATGTCTACACAGAAATCGAGACTCATCAGACCAGGCAACATTTTTCCAGTCTTCAACTGTCCAATTGTGGTGAGCTCGTGCAAATTGTAGCCTCTTTTTCCTATTTGTAGTGGAGATGAGTGGTACTCGTGGGGTCTTCTGCTGTTGTAGCCCATCCGCCTCAAGGTTGTGCGTGTTGTGGCTTCACAAATGCTTTGCTGCATACCTCAGACCGGCCCGTCTGGCACCAACAACCATGCCACGCTCAAAACTGCTTAAATCACCTTTCTTTCCCATTCTGACATTCAGTTTGGAGTTCAGGAGATTGTCTTGACCAGGACCACACCCCTAAATGCATTGAAGCAACTGCCATGTGATTGGTTGATTAGATAATTGCATTAATGAGAAATTGAACAGGTGTTCCTAATAATCCTTTAGGTGAGTGTACTGCACGCACATATTAAACAAAAACTTATGTTAGATGCGACTAATCACAATTAATTGATTTGACAGCACTAATACACAGACACGCACACACATTTCCGCTGTCAAATCGATTAATCGCATCTAACATAAAACATTTGTATGTTATTGAAGTAAAGTATGATCTTAGATATATTTTCCCCAAAATTCTCATTACTTTAAAATAAAAAAAATATATAATATATAGTATAATTTGTAAATAATGGCAGTATTTGTATTACTGTTGCTTTAAATATTAATTGTATAATTGAGTTACTGTTTTATCGTATTTTTTTTCACATTATCGTATTGAGAATTTTAGGCTTAACTGTCATTAAAAATAATGTTACAATGTAAAGGGCTACATTTTTCTCTGTTCTCTTTTTATTTGAGCTGCAATATGACCCAGTATTGACCCATTGGACTGCTATCCTGACGGCCATCGGCGTGTTTGATCGTCTGTAGAGAGCAAGGGAGGCGCTTGTATGTGCGGTGCGGATGGGCCCTGTATTTGTTGAGATAGAGGTAGTCAGACTTGACCTTTTGGGTCCAAGATGAATAACAGCTAGTCTTCAACTCTAATGTCTGGAAATCGTCATAGATGACCTTTACTTAAATGTTCAGTATACTTCTAGGGTAGACCGGCTCTCTAAATGACCCTGTCCAGATGGCTAATGCAATCAAAATCAACTACATTTGTTATTAAGGGTTAAAGGGACATTAATGTCAATTAGAAATAAAAGTGGGTAACTAATACTTCGTGTTTAGTTTTAGAGCTTTGCTGGCTTTTCAGATACAATATAGCATATATAACATCAAACAAACCTTTTCTAATCATCATATGTTTTGGAAAACAGCGTCGAGCGTGATTCCGTGCCAAACCATCCACCATTCAATTAAAATTCATTCATTTCCTCATTCCCCATCACCACCTCTTGTATATGTGATTGCATTCTGTTGTGGATGTAGTGGACGATCCATCATTGTGGCTCTTGTTAAAGGATACAGCGTTCAGGCAGAGCACAGTCTTGCCACATCTGCATAAACAGCCATTATTCCCTCTGCTCAGATTCATTCCCATCAGCCCTCAGAGAAAGAGAGACAGGAACTTCACCTCGACAAATTGCCTTGCTATTGTTTCAAAATAACACCACGCATTACACCCCCTAAGATTATTTCTAGATAATTGGCTCCTGAAAATAAGGCAATTATTATTATTTTTTTAAATCTAATTATCCCGCCCCCCACAGACAACAAAGTTAATTCTTCACACTGCAATTACGAAGTAAATTCGATGCTGTGATGTAGACATTTTTATCTTTTCTGTCTCAGATTTCTCTCAGCACACGGGCTCCACGACTTGAGGGAGGCCTCGCTTTGGCACGTAAGGCGTTGTCCTGGCAACCATCTTGATGCAGTCGATGATGGGGCAGACGCTGAGGCAGAGAGTACAGCCGGTGCAGCTGTCCTGAATCGCGGGGAGATGAGTCTCGGGGTCAAACACAATGGCCTGCCAGACACAGAGACATTAGAATCATTATATCCTCACCAGGGGCGACAACCTGCTACGGCTGGACGTCACACAATATAAATGCAACAAAGACTGTGTGCTGTCCATACACTGAACGACACAGATGTGTGAAACCTGTCGAGAACATGTCATGTGGGTCACATTTCCCAGAATCAAAATAAGAAAATAATATTTGGCATTCCAGAGTTTTAGGGGTTAAATTCTCATTACTGTACTGAAAAACAAAACAAAAAACAATGAAATATTATTTAGATTGTATTTATGCATCATGGATTTAATGTATTCAATTTATGCATATTGAAATATATAATAAAAACACCAAAACATTAAATATAATATAATATAACAAAAAAGAAAAATATAAAACAATACCAAAATTATATATTATTTTAATTGAAAAGTATTTATACATATTGATAATATTTTAAATATCTGCTTTTTAATTTTCATAAGCTGGCTTAAAAATGATGATGATGATGATTAATAAAAACAATAACAACAACAGCAAAAATAAAAATGTAATTATTTTAATATTATTTTTATTGTAATACAGTAAAAAACGATATAATATAATTAATATAACAATATAATATAATGCATATACACAATTCTGAAGTATATACATAATGATCATATTTATAGTATCTGCATTTTAATTTTAGCTGGTTTAAAAATGATGATGATACTTAATAATAATAATAATAATAACAACAACAACATCAACATTAACAATAATAAATGTAATTATTTTAATATTATTTGTACAATAAAACAGTACAAAAACAATAATATAATATCATATAATATAACAATGTAATATAATATAATAGACAAAATTCTGAAGTATTTATACATAATGATAATATTGATTTAAAGCTGGTTTAAAAATGATGATTAATAATAATAATATAATTATTTTAATGTGATTATTATTTTTACTGAAATGCAGGTAAAAAAACTGTATTACAGTAATGAAAATGTAAAGCGAATTAAATAAATAAAAACTCCAAATTAATGCTAATTAATGCATTACCAATGCATTAGAGTAATGAGACTTTTGGAGGGAAATTTGTGTAGTTGTCATGAAATATTGCCACAATGCAAAATGTAAAATGTTTCCTTTATGTAACATATAACTTTTTATAAATTTTTGCTTGCTATTGTAGTAAATTGTGGACACTATGGAGCAGAGGAAGGAACGGCCATCAATCTAAACTTTATACTAGACTGTTAAAACAATCAGTAAAATATTGTGTTTGTACGACAGGAAGATTAGACTTTATTTTGGCAGGTGGAATCGACTATGGGCACCTTTTCAAACATAACCGGATTGCAGCTAGTGCGTCAGACTGCTGTTTTGTATTGCTTGATGGGCCACCTATTTGATCGTGACACATTATGTTGACGAATGCTCCTCTATATTAGAAAGCATTAATAATGTGTAATTCCTCTTAGAGATCCACTCACAGACAATGAGCGTCACTGTGAACAATTACTGCTTTGATAAAACCCGCACTCTACTTCATCAATACCCTTATGATAAATTGCCAGGGACATTTATTTAACAGGAGAGGGTGAGATGAATACTTTAATAAAACTGTCAGAGCCATCCCACTTGCCGTACTTCTGCAGGCTGAAGCACAAGGGGACATCAGCGTTTTCATCGCTAATATTCATTAGAGTCTCTAAAGGGAAATCACGTGCGCTAATGAGCCGTCTTTAGCCTGCCAGTAAGAGGCGCCACAGAAGCACTTGTTTGGTTTTTTATGGCTTTTTGACACTTTTTATGCACCTTTTTATGTCAAGGTAGACACTAGGGATGCCATAAATATTGGTATATTGATTTTAGTTTACTATTTGGCAGTGGTAGACAGTAACAAAGTATTTTTTACTTACTGTAAGTAAATTTTTCAAGTATCTGTAATTTACTGGAGTATTTTGAGAAACAGCCAGAGGCTTGGAGCTATCGCTTGTAGTGTGTTTCTGTGTGGGTGGGCGGACAGAGGGAGGTGCACACCTGGTATCCAGCGTCATTACAGGTCATGTAACACTTCCCGCAGTTAATGCACATCTCCGGATCGATCAGAGCTTGCACTTGCTCCTGAATGTTTAGCTCTTGGTAGGCACCGATGTGTTTCAGAGCTTTGGCTATCACATCCTGTGCACAAAAACACAAACATATGTGAGCTTCAGACTAAAGGTCACAGGTCTTGAGGTTGGAAAACGTTTCCGAGCTTCAATGATACACAAGCAAGTGTATAATTTGAGCAAACCCACATTGACTCTTGGCACTGGACCCTTGGGAGTGTAAACTCTCGCTCCTTCGGTGGAAACAGCGTCATCGCTGTAGTCTTTCAGTTTCTTTTTGTGGTTCGCAATCGCATCCTTCTTTTCCTGCAGGTAAAGGCCAAAACTGGGCAGACTCTATGGAGAACAAGAAACAAACACAACTGTACCCGAATTGTAACATTTCAGCCATTTTTGTTATTGTTAACTAAAACTGTTTCCGGTAATTGAAATAAATCTGGAATAAAATAAAGCATAAATGTTATATATGGACCCACTTCATATTAGATGTCCTTAACTACTATGTACTAACATTTTAATTAATCATTTGATACAATGCACTTATTGTGTGCACACATGTTTTTACATTTTAAAAAATACCTGCATGTAATTACGTCTGTAATTAATTTCTGTAGTTCAGTTCAGTTCAGTTCAATTTTATTTATATAGCACGTTTAAAAACAACCATAGTTGACCAAAGTGCTTAACAAAATTCAAAATCAAAGAGATACTATACACACACAATACACAGTAAACAATACAAAAGAACCAACAGCACAACAATAAAGTCAAGGTCAAGATATCAAAGCTCAACTTGATTTGAAAGCCAAAGCATAGTAATGGGTCTTAAGCAAGGACTTGAATGTTTCAATGGTCTGGGCTGTCCTTACATGAATAGGTAGACCATTCCAAAGATTTGGAGCAGCCACTGCAAAGGCTCGGTCACCTTTATTTTTTAACCTGGATCTGGGCACATCGAGGAGCATCTGATTGGAAGACCTCAGTGCTCTGACAGGTGTGTGGACATGCAAAAGCTCTGATAAATAGGAGGGCGATAACCCATTTAAGATCTTGAAAACAGTTAAAACTATTTTAAATTCGATCCTGAAACAAACCGGAAGCCAGTGGAGTGTTGCCAAAACCGGTGTGATGTGGTCGCACTTTTTAGTCCCAGTTAAAAGTCGAGCTGCTGCGTTCTGGACTAACTGTAACCGGCGAAGGGATGACTGATCCAATCCAACATACAGAGAGTTACAGTAATCTAAACGGGACGTAATAAATGCATGTATGACTCTTTCAAAGTCTTTACGTAGCAGGTAAGGTTTAACCTTAGCCAATAGTCTCAGCTGAAAGAAACTAGTTTTAACAACAGAGCTAATCTGTTTATCAAATTTAAAATCACTGTCAAAAATCACACCCAGATTCTTGGTAACAGGTCGAATATGAGAACCTAAAGTACCAAGAGCATCAACACAGGCACTAAAATGTACAGCACGACCAAACACAACAATTTCAGTCTTATTATCATTGAGGCAGAGAAAGTTTTGATCCAACCAAATTTTGATATCACTCAAGCAGTTCAATAAATGCTGGACAGTATCCTTGTCATTGTTTTTTACAGGCAAATAGATTTGTACATCGTCTGCAAAACAGTGGAAAGACATGTTATGTTTTTTTAAAATGGACCCTAAGGGCAGCATATACAGAGAAAAGAGCATGGGTCCCAAAATGGAACCTTGGGGGACCCCACAAGAAAGAGGGGCAGCAGATGAAGAGCAATTCCCAAGGTGGACAGAAAAACTTCTATCTGCCAAATATGATTCAAACCATTTTAGGGCCATGCCCGTAATGCCTACACTTTGATTGAGTCGGGATAAAAGGATAGAGTGGTTGACAGTGTCAAAGGCGGCAGTCAGATCTAAGAGCACTAAAACAGCGGAGTTTCCTGAGTCAACCTCTAAGAGTAGGTCGTTATAGACTCTTAGAAGGGCAGTTTCAGTACTATGGCGGGGCTTAAAACCAGACTGGAACTTTTCATAAATACTAAAATCATCTAAAAATGATTGTAATTGATTATAAACAACCTTCTCCAAGATTTTAGATAAGAAGGGAAGTTTAGAAATAGGTCTAAAATTAGACAAAACTGAAGGATCCAGATTTTTCTTTTTTAAAAGAGGTTGTACGACAGCATGTTTAAAAGCAGCTGGCACACAACCTGAGCTAAGTGATGTGTTAACCAAGGATAAAATACTGGACCCAACAGTGTTAAAAACATCTTTGAGTAAACGGGCAGGGATACTGTCCAGCAGGCAGTTTGCAGGACGAAGCTGCTTAACTATGTTCGAGAGAACATGTAATGTAACCGGCTCAAACTGCTGGAAGACAGCTGGGCATAAAGATGGAACAGAGCGGTCACTGGTAAAAGCAGAGGATGAAAAGCTCAGGCCAGCAATTTTATCTATAAAGTGTTTCAGGAAGTTTTCACACAACAATGTGGATGGCACAGCACAGTCAATTTCACAAGGGTTAACAAGAGAATTGAACACTTTAAAGAGAACCTGAGGCCTCTGGGTGTTATTAGCAACCAGGTGAGATAAAAAATGAGTTTTAGCAGATTTAACTGCTCCCTGGTATTTATGTAAGGCATCCTTTAAAATGTGAAATGACACTTGTAGTTTGTCCTTCTTCCACTTTCTCTCAGCAGTTCTGCAGGTACGTCTGAGAGAGCGGGTATAGTCACATTTATAATTACACAGTTGACACTTCCCTTACATCTAACCCTACCCTTAAACTTACCCATACCACCACACCTGTCCCTAACTCTACCCGTATCCCACCTCAATATCAGCAAAGGTGTTTTGCAATACAATTTGAACACAGTAAGTACATTGTACTTATTTTTTGATGTAAGTACATAGTACTTAAGGCCACCTAATATAAAGTGGGTCAGGTGACAGGTGAAGTAAATAACACTGATTATCTCTTCATCACGGCACCTGTTAGTGGGTGCGATATATTAGGCAACAAGTGAACATTTTGTCCTCAAAATTGATGTGTTAGAAGCAGGAAAAATGGCAAGCGTGAGGATTGAGCGAGTTTGACAAGGGCCAAATTGTGATGGCTAGAGGACTGGGTCAGAGCATCTCCAAAACTGCAGCTCTTGTGGGGTGTTCCCGGTCTGCAGTGCTCAGTATCTATTAAAAGTGGACCAAGGAAGGAACAGTGGTGAACCGGCGACAGGGTCATGGGCGGCCAAGGCTCATTGATGCACGTGGGGAGCGAAGGCTGGCCCGTGTGGTCCGATCAAACAGACGAGCTACTGTAGCTAGAATTGCTCAAGAAGTTAATGCTGGTTCTGATAGAAAGGTGTCAGAATACACAGTGCATCGTAGTTTGATGTGTATGGGGCAGCATAGCCGCAGACCAGTCAGGGTGCCCATGCCGACCCCTATCCACCTGCCGAAAGTGCCAACAGTGACCACGGACCAAGAAGCAATGGAGGAAGGTGGTCTGGTCTGATGAATCACATTTTCTTTTACATCATGTGGATGGCCGGGTGCATGTGTGTCGCTTACCTGGGCACCAGGATGCACTATAGGAAGAAGGCAAGTCGACGGAGACAGTGTGATGCTTTGGGCAATGTTCTGCTGGGAAACCTTGGGTCTTGCCATCCATGTGTATGTTACTTTGACATGTACCACCTACCTAAGAATGTTGCAGACCATGTACACCCTTTCATGGAAACGGTATTCCCTGGTGGCTGTGGCCACTTTTCAGCAGGATAATGCACCCTGACACAAAGCAAAAATGGTCCAGGAATGGTTTGAGGAGCACAACAACGAGTTTGAGTTAATGCTGGTTCTGATAGAAAGGTGTCAGAATACACAGTGCATCGCAGTTTGATGTGTATGGGGCTGCATAGCCGCAGACCAGTAAATATATATTTGCCTTGGTACTAAAATATTAATATATCAAAATATAAAAAAAATGAAAACAAAAAACTAAATTAAATGAAAACAGAAAATATCAAAATAAAAGCTAATTCAAAATATTTATAAACACTAGAGAAAATAATCTCTCTGAATTAATGCTGTAAACTATATGGGAACACTCTCATTTGGTACATTCCTATAATATTAGAGGTTAAAATTAACAACAGAGCCCAAACTATTACATTAAACTGCTATTTATTTTTAGATATAGGCTAATAATTACACTCAAATAAAAAATGAAATGTATGTATACACCCCAGTTGGACATAAGGCAATTTTCCACCTATAAGGGCAATACATCGGTGCATCCCTAATAAATACTATAGGCCTAATAGTAATGAATCAGTATTCATTTAGTATTATTTATTGGGTTCTACCATCCAATCCACTAAAGGAATCATGTTCATCAGGTATAAAAAATAACTAACTAGTGGGATACTTTTTGGCCCACATTCTTTTCTGGACATTTGTTACACAATATGCTCTCCAAAAACAGATGCCTGATATCATTTGGTGATTTAGTTGAGCTTTCTTTGAGGTAACCAATTATACTTCCTGTCAAACTCAATTACATTGAATTCTGAAGCATGCTCTTCCTTTCATGCGGTGCCATGTGTTCTCCTTTAAGTTGCTCTCACCAAGGAGACCGGTATTTACGCTTACTAGTGATTACTGAATCACTGGGCTTCAGATGCCATGTGTGCCAAAGCATCAGCGCTGCATCCCTCATTAGACCATCAGAGAAGTACACACGCTCACAGGAGAGTAAAACAAAGGCATTAAAGACACACGCTGCTCCCTTTTGAGGAGTGGCTACTCTTTTTCATCTTTGAAAATTAATGAGATCCCTTCTGTCAACATACAGCGGTTTAGAGTCTAATCTGCTCCGGGCTTAACCGCTTTCATTCCACGCAGAGGTGAGACTTCAGGTTTGTGGCGTTTTGCACAAGGCAGTGTTTTAATGTCAAAAGAAAGAAAACTTATTGGCAAGCACGCACGATCGATATTACATTCACGGTCCCAGAAGCAGCTGTGCACGTTGTCAAAATCGTTTGTGCATAAAAAGTAAAATGAAAACTAATGTAGGTCATGCAGAATGATCTCTGAGAGATTATTGTCCTTGGTTTACCACTTTTGTATCTTTTGAAGGCCCTGTACTGTAAAATCATGCAATATATTTGCAAAAATATTCATTTGCCATTCAGGCTTAAGACATTACCGTGGCGACGAACAGGGATTGCCGGCTCGCTCGGAATTGTGGGTGGAAGGATTCAGCCGGTGTGTGTCGATCTCAGCCACTTCACACTCTCTCAGTGAGCTTCTCATATAGAACCTGGGCGGCTTCACTTATTTAATTCTCCAAGCCAATTCTCACCATGCTAAAAAAAAAATAGGTCTTAACAGCTTTCTGAAATATGGTAGTTGGAATTTGCTGGTCTCCCACTTCTACCCATAGGATTTCGACACTTTTGGCGGCTCTATGTCAGTGTATATACAGGGCTTAGCCCAGACCTCTATGGATGCATATAGAAAAATCCTTTGATGAAATACTGTAAAATGAATGCTGAAATTTTACAATTGCAAGGCATAATTTTCATGAGGTATGAATCTTTAAATTTTACTGGCGATAAAACTAAACAGCTCCAACTAATGGTCTCAGACCAGGAGTCAAGATGGCGCCGAGGATGGCCGCAACGTCGCAAGCTCTGCTGAAACATTGTAGTTTTTTGTTTGTTCTGTTTATAGTTTTTGTGTTTTTTGTCTTGGATGCTGTCTGCCTTACTACGTACGACAGACAGACACTTTTGGACATTGGTTCGGCAATCGCACTCCGAAAACCGGACTTTAAATTCTTCAGTGACGAACCGCCGTTTACAAACACAGCAGCGGAGCTCTTTGTCTGGACGGCCCGACCACGCAAACGCGGCCGGAGAAGGGGAAGCAGAGCCGGCGTGCTCATCAGATTAAGACGCCGCGCAAACCGACCCCCACTTCCCAGTATTTTACTGGCAAATGTTCAGTCTCTGGACAATAAACTCTGCGAGCTGAGAGCGCGGATCTCTTTCCAGCGAGACACGAGGGACTGCTGCATTATCTGCCTCACAGAAACTTGGATGTCCGCTGAGATTCCAGACTCGGCCATCGAAACCACGGGGTTCTCCGTGCATCGGATGGACAGAGAAAAAGATCTCTCCGGGAAAAGCAAAGGCGGGGGTGTATGTTTTATGATTAACCGATCCTGGTGTGATCAGAGGAACGTACATTCTATCAAGTCTTTCTGTTCTCCTGATCTGGAACTTCTCATGGTTCTGTGCCGACCATTCTGGCTACCGAGGGAATTCACCGCGGTCATCATCACAGCTGTGTATATTCCCCCGCAAGCCGACACAGACCGGGCACTAAAGGAACTGTACAGGACAGTGAGTGAGCAGGAAACCGCGCATCCTGAGGCCGCGTTTATTGTGACCGGAGACTTTAACAAAGCCAACTTCAAGCGCATCGCACCCAAATACCACCAACATGTTAGCTTCAACACGCGAGGGAACCGCGTCTTAGATCACTGCTACTCCCCCTTCAAGGATGGATACAAATCACTCCCACGCCCACCATTCGGCAAATCAGATCACGCGTCAATCCTCCTTTTGCCCGCATATAGGCAAAGACTCAAACAGGAAGCACCCGCCCTCAGAACCATCCAGTGCTGGTCGGATCAATCAGATTCTATGCTACAGGACTGTTTTGATCACGCGGACTGGGAGATGTTCCGGTCGGCCTCTGATGACGACATCGAGGTCTACGCTGATAGCGTAACGTGTTTCATCAGGAAGTGCGTAGATGACGTTGTTCCGACCAAAACAATTCGGCTGTATCCTAACCAGAAGCCGTGGCTAAATGGGGATGTTCGCGCGGCACTCAATGCGCGGACCTTCACTTTTAACTCCGGTAACGCGGAGGAGCATAAACAAGCAAGTTATGCCCTCCGGAAAACCATCAGAGCAGCAAAACGGCAGTACAGGGACAAGATTGAAGGACAGTTCAACACCACCGACTCCAGAAGCATGTGGAGGGGAATTAACACCATCACGGACTATAAAGGGAACACAAACTCCACCGTGAACACCGCTGCCTCTCTCCCGGACGAGCTAAACACCTTCTATGCTCGTTTTGAGGGAACTAACACCGCCCTCGCGGAGAGAGCGCTCGCGGCTGAAGATACAGAGGTTAGTGCACTCTTCGTATCTGTCGCGGATGTAACCCGATCCTTCCGGCGGGTGAACGTCCGTAAAGCTGCGGGTCCAGACGGCATTCCCGGCCGTGTGATCAGAGCGTGCGCGCACCAACTGGCTGGAGTCTTCACGGACATTTTTAACCTGTCCCTCTCCCTGTCTGTGGTCCCCACATGCTTCAAAACGTCCACCATTGTGCCTGTACCTAAGCAGTCAAAAACCACCTGCTTAAACGACTGGCGTCCTGTTGCTCTGACCCCCATCATCAGCAAATGCTTTGAAAGACTAGTCAGAAACCATATCTGCTCTGTTCTCCCCCCCTCACTGGACCCACTGCAGTTTGCATACCGCACAAACCGCTCCACTGACGATGCCATTTCATCCACTATACACACTGCTCTCTCCCACCTGGAAAAGAGGAACACGTATGTGAGAATGCTGTTTGTGGACTACAGCTCAGCATTCAACACCATTGTGCCCTCCATACTTGTCGGGAAACTCCGGGCTCTAGGCTTAAACAGCCTGTTATGCAGCTGGATCCTGGACTTCCTGTCAAACAGACGCCAGGTGGTCAGAATGGGCAGTAACATCTCCTCATCACTGACTCTCAACACTGGAGCCCCTCAGGGCTGTGTTCTCAGCCCACTCCTGTACTCTTTGTACACACATGACTGTGTGGCAACCCACAGCTCCAACACCATCATCAAGTTTGCTGACGATACGACGGTGGTAGGTCTTATCACCGACAATGATGAAACGGCCTACAGAGAGGAGGTGCACACTCTGACACGGTGGTGTCAGGAGCACAACCTCTCCCTCAACGTCAGCAAGACCAAGGAGCTGGTGGTCGACTTCAGGAGGAATGAGAGAGAACACCGCCCCATCACCATCGATGGAGCACCGGTGGAGAGAGTCAGCAGCTTCAAGTTCCTCGGTGTCCACATCACAGAGGAACTCTCATGGTCCGTCCACTCCGAGGCCGTTGTGAAGAAGGCTCATCAGCGCCTTTTCTTCCTGCGACGGCTGAGGAGGTTTGGAATGAACCGCCACATCCTCACACGTTTCTACACCTGCACCATAGAGAGCCTGCTGACTGGCTGCATCACCACCTGGTACGGCAACAGTACCGCCCGCAGCCGCAAGGCCCTGCAAAGGGTAGTGCGCACGGCCAGCTGCATCATCGGAGGTGAGCTTCCCTCCCTCCAGGACATTTACGCCAGGCGATGTGTGAAGAGAGCTCAGAGGATCATCAGAGACTCTAGCCACCCGAACCATGGGCTGCTCTCACTGCTGCCATCAGGCAGACGGTACCGCAGCATCAGAACACGCACCAGCCGACTCCAGAACAGCTTCTTCCCACAAGCAATCAGACTACTTAACTCCTGATCCATCAGGATCATAACACACACTGGACAGAATATCACTCAGCACAACCCACTGTAGATACACACACATTATATACACATTTATTTATCATATAGCACCTATTGCACTTTGGATTTCAATTTTCAATCTGTGAATAATATTTTATACTATACATTGTATATTATTATTATTATAGCGTAATGTATATTGTTTAGTGTATGTTTAGTGTATATTGTTTAAAGTATATGTATATTGTAAGTATGTGTATATTGTTTAAAGCTGTGAGAACTACACTCACATTGTGCAAATTATTTATTGTTTATTGTAGAGTTTACTGTGCTGTGAGTAATTGTGTGCGCATCAGATGTGTAATCTGATGCTGCTTTAAATGTTGTACATGTCATGTCATGACTGCTATGTTGCTCGGAACTGCACCTAAGAATTTCACCTACTGTTGCACTTGTGCATATGTAGAGTGACAAATAAAGTGATTTGATTTGATTTGATTTGATAAAAATATACAGTGGGTACGGAAAGTATTCAGACCCCCTTACTTTTTTGACTCTGTTATATTGCAGCCATTTGCTAAAATCATTTAAGTTCTTTTTTTAATGTACACACAGCACCCCATATTGACAGAAAAACACAGAATTGTTGACTCTTTTGCAGATTTATTAAAAAAGAAAAACTGAAATATCACATGGTCCTAATTATTCAGACCCTTTGCTGTGACACTCATATATTTAACTCAGGTGCTGTCCATTTCTTCTGATCATCCTTGAGATGGTTCTACACCTTCATTTGAGTCCAGCTGTGTTTGATTATACTGATTGGACTTGATTAGGAAAGCCACACACCTGTCTATATAAGACCTTACAGCTCACAGTGCATGTCAGAGCAAATGAGAATCATGAGGTCAAAGGAACTGCCTGAAGAGCTCAGAGACAGAATTGTGGCAAGGCACAGACCTGGCCACGGATACAAAAAAAAAAAAAAATGCTGCACTTAAGGTTCCTAAGAGCACAGTGGCCTCCATAATCCTTAAATGGAAGACGTTTGGGACGACCAGAACCCTTCCTAAAGCTGGCCGTCTGGCCAAACTGAGCTATTGGGGGAGAAGAGCCTTGGTGAGAGAGGTAAAGAAGAACCCAAAGATCACTTTGGCTGAGCTCCAGAGATGCAGTCGGGAGATGGGAGAAAGTTGTAGAAAGTCAACCATCACTGCAGCCCTCCACCTGTCGGGGCTTTATGGCAGAGTGGCCCGACGGAAGCCTCTCCTCAGTGCAAGACACATGAAAAAACACCTGAAGGACTCCAAGACGGTGAGAAATAAGATTCTCTGGTCTGATGAGACCAAGATAGAACTTTTTGGTCTTAATTCTAAGCGGTATGTGTGGAGAAAACCAGGCAATGCTCATCACCTGTCCAATACAGTCCCAACAGTGAAGCATGGTGGTGGCAGCATCATGCTGTGGGGGTGTTTTTCAGCTGCAGGGACAGGACGACTGGTTGCAATCGAGGGAAAGATGAATGCGGCCAAGTACAGGGATATCCTGGATGAAAACTCTTCCAGAGTGCTCAAGACCTCAGACTGGGCCGAAGGTTCACCTTCCAACAAGACAATGACCCTAAGCACACAGCTAAAATAACGAAGGAGTGGCTTCACAACAACTCCGTGACTGTTCTTGAATGTTCCAGCCAGAGCCCTGACTTAAACCCAATTGAGCATCTCTGGAGAGACCTGAAAATGGCTATCCAGCAACGTTTACCATCCAACCTGACAGAACTGGAGAGGATCTGCAAGGAGGAATGGCAGAGGATCCCCAAATCCAGGTGTGAAAAACTTGTTGCATCTTTCCCAAAAAGAGTCATGGCTGTATTAGATCAAAAGGGTGCTTCTACTAAATACTTCGCTCAGAATCATTGACATCATTCAAAATTCAACTTACTGATACTTCAGGAACCAATCACCTGTGCCCTATAGAGAATACAGGAGGGGATATCCATACATTTGGTGCTTTACTAAAAAGTGATTATTCAATTTGAGTTTAAAAATGGTTTTTATAGTGTTACGTCCGAGGCTTATTATTGCGGTGTTATGCATTTGTGTATGGGTGTTGTATTTGGATGTTTTGTTCTCTGCCCTCTTTCTCTCTTTCGACATAAGACAGGTACTCTGACATTGGATGATGAAGGGGAGGAGAAGAGATATAAGCAGTGGTGGATCTGTGGAGGAGAGAGAGACTTCGCCGGGATGAATATTTCCTCCTTTTCTCCCATGACACATTCGTTGATTTTATATCGAGTTGAGTTGTTTCTGAGTAAGTGAGCTCAGGATATTGTTGTAAGGGTTCTTTCACAGAAAGAGAACTGAAATTGCGTAATATGTTTGAATGCCTTTATATCTTATGTTAAGTGCGTTTGATTAGTGTCTTTATTTCTTTTGATTTGGGAAATGTGGGGGGCGGGTGCCATTTTTGTAGACAGGGAGAGTGGGAAGACTTATGTAATTATATTTTTCAGATTATTATCCCCTATTTTCATTATTATTCTTTATCATTATTAATCTTTATTGTGCTTTCTTATCATTCTTCATCTTTTCAAATTAAAAGATATCATTTGAATCAGTGGTTGTGTTGATTCTGGGACATGAGGGTGGATTATCCTGGTTCTCTCTCCAAGGTTTTCTTTGCGTTATTTATTTTGACTTTTTTTGCTTTACTTTGTTACTGGCTCCCCAAGACAGGTAGTTATGTAATAATAGAGATTATGTTCTTACACAAAGCAATTTACAGCTGATTAAATATTTTAAAACCGAACATTTATGATTGTCAATGATATATACACTTACTATAGACGTTTCAATTAATGTTTTACTATCAAAATGGACTTGTCCAGGACTGGAAATCACAATTTCCTGACATTCCCAAAGCTTCAATGACTGTGGAAACCCTGTAATCGCTAAAACGATCTTCCATTCCATACTTAAACCACATCCACCATCTTTAAGACTACCTTGGACCAGTTAATAACTATAAAAGACAAGGTTGGACCAGCAATAAACCATGAAAAGCAGATACTAAGCTGTTTTTAGATGGATTTTCCCATAGGGGAGATATAATTGAAATATGGACTTACATAATCTGCATATATTGGACAGACATCATGTACTTTAATCACCACAGTTGAATATATCACAGTACATGTAACATGATTCATAAAGAGAAAAGCCAAACTAACTGATTGAGTGTCATGGTTTTGATATACAATTATAGAAGAGAAATATCGATTTGCTCAATCAAAATCAGTAGGGCATCTCAAACCCCTCCTGTGCTCCAATCCAGCACAAAAGTATAAAAGAATCCATGCAACTGCGAAATTAACACCTTCAATGCTCGACAAACCTCCTGGTTCTTTCTTTTTCCCACAATCTGATGTGTGCTCCACCAAACCCCTGCATCAAGGGAAAGGTTGGGCCTGCATGCCTGTTGTGTTCTTAAGTGGAGAAATACGGTTTGCTGTGATTTCCCTAGATTATCATAATCAAGGCCGTTTGGAATGAAAGGATTCCACACTCTGCTGCCCCTGGATATTGCGAGCAGTTTGTCTCCGGCCTGCTGAGGACAGGTTGTGACGCTGCTCCACAAGGCTGTTTGAGAATAGCAGGTGAGCGGGACTAATAGATGTAATGATGGGACATGACACTCCAGCTGTGTGAGCACACACCAACCTGAGCACTCAAACTCATTTAACTTCACACGCACACAGAACAAAACTCAAGAGAAAGACTACAGGGAACTTCAAAAGTATTGTTCAAAAGTTTGGGTTCAGTATTTTAAAAGAAGTCTCTTATGCTCACCATGGCTGCATTTATTTAATCAAAAAACTGTAAAAAATTATGAAATATTATTACAATTTAGAATAAGTCGTTTCTATTGTAATATATTTTAAAATGTCATTTATTCCTGTGATGAAAAGCTGAATTTTCAGCATCATCACTCGTGCTCAGTGTCACATGATCCTTCAGAAATCATTCTAATATGCTGATTTACCGCTCAAAAAACATTTATTCTTCTCATTAACCCTTAAACAGGCCCGACTGGAAAATGATCAGCAAAAAAATCATTTCATGTCACTTATTTCATCTGGACTTAAAGGGGTGATGAATTGAGAAATCAACTTTCACTTGAGCTTTTGATATATAAAAGGTCATGGTATATCCTGTAAGTTTCAGAGCTGAAAACTTCCTTGTTAGTCAAAGAAAAGCTTTTATAGACAACAGGCCCAGCAAACGATCGATCTCAGAATGTGCCCGGCTCACGTGAGAGTTTAGTGAAGCACCGCCTCAACAGAAGAAGAACAACGCCTGATTCTGAAGCCCCGCCCACTGACTCATGCCACAAAGTCGTTTGTCAACAAGAGACTGGATTTGCAGACAGGATGAGATTACATGAATGAATGAAGCAACACACTAATGTGAGTAAAACGTGTTTTTTATATGTGATAGTATTGCATTGTTACAGATCGTTTGATATCTATGGATTATGTGTACGTGTCTAACAGAACATAAATGGTAAATGGTAAATGGACTGCATTTATATAGCGCTTTTTAACAGACCAATGGCCTTCCAAAGCGCTTTACACATTGCCTCACATTCACCCATTCACACACCGACGGCGGTGTCAAGCCATGCAAGGCGCCATCCAGTTCGTCGGGAGCAGCTGGGGTTAGCTGTCTTGCTCATGGACACCTCGACACTTGGTCAGGTGGAACCGGGGATTGAACCACCAACCTTCCGGTTTGTAGCCAACCTACATGAACCACTGAGCCACTGCCGCCCACATACCTTAGCACGCCGTCACAGGCTGGAGAATACTTTATTTAAAGCTGTAGTCAACAAAAAGTTATAATATCAGTTTTACATGTGAATATTAACATTTGCAAAAAATTGTTTGAACTCAAACTACATAGATTGAGAAGGGGGACTGTGTACAGTGGGCCCAGAGGCCTAGAGGGCCTTCCCTAAGGGCCCCGGTCCTGGAACGACTACTGAACCCTCCCACCACCCACAACTGACTCCTCCCTCATCACCCTGGAATTCGCAATAGTGCAATGACCAGTTTTTTTGTTGATAAATTGAAATAATTTTTTGGGTATATTTTGTAACATTATAAATGTCTTCACAAAAGAAAAAAATCCCCTCAACAAGGGACATTAAAGGAACAGTTCACCCAAAAAACAAGTTTTTTCTTTTGAGAAACTCAAACGAATCTATGTTGAAAAATGTCTGTCCATTGTTGCTTTGGACCCCACTGGTTTTCAGTGTACGGACAAAAACTGTTTTTCAAAGTATCTTCTTTTGCTTTCTGAAGAATGACAAGAGGTTGAGTAAATGACGACAGAATGTTCATTTTTACATGAACTATCCTTGTAGCCCTTGAAGCCTAACCTGGGAAACATGCAATAATCGAAATACAGATCAAACTCCAATCAGATCTGAAGATTTTCCACATTAGAGTTCATGCGAAGCCAACAGATGACATTTCTTGGCAAGCGAGTTAGGCTGTGCATTTGAATACCGTTTTTCGTCACATATACAAAATAAAACATTCATTTAATGTCAGAGTCGGTGTCAGAGAGATTGTTGATCAAACGATGTTAATCTTTCGCTCTTCTGATTTCTTCAGGTACAGTGAGCGGGTGTCAAGCAACAAGTCTGAAGGTGAAAAACTTCAGACAGGCAATGACAAGGCTACCCACATGAAAGAGCGACGCGGCTTCAAAGCAAAGCCAGGCATCGTTTCTCAGTCGAGCGCTTCCAACTATTAAGTCTTATTGCTCTTTCAACTGCTCATTGTGCCATTAAGAAAAGATATCAACTCATGAGTCAAAAATAAAAGCCATAAAGAATGCTATAAACAACCCTGAAGCATAATAATCGTGTGATTTATCCACACTCATCCACTGCAGCAGGCTATAATTAAATATGAAAACCTAAATTTATCTCAAGAGCGTTCAACCCTCATTAATTTGAACCCAGGACAGCACAAAGTCTTTTTACAACCACAATGTTTTTCCGTCATCTCGTTCCTACTTCTTCATGACACTGCGAGAGGCTTCGGGTGAACCTGCATAAACCGCAGCGAGAGAGGGGAGGCCCTGGGAGACAGGGAAAAGTTAAGAGCCTGGCCCTAGGTGCGACTCGAAGGGAGGAAGACATTTTCTTAAGCTCATTAAGGGGAAGCTTTCGTCTCGAAACTCCCAGCATGCTGTGCATCATCCTCGCTTATTTGTGTTGTAATAATTTAGTGGCCCGCTCCTGAAAAGTCATCGAGCTGTGTCTGGTTTAATGAAAAGTATCGGGTGGCATCCAGCACCCCACGTGCTGGTCCTGTGTCTTCGGCTATCACACAGACTCTCCTAATTGGATGCATTTTTTTTAATATAGTACACAATTTTTCTCACTTCTACCATCCTCTCAAATTTGTAAACAACACATAGCACACATCAGCTCAGCAAAGATTCATTTATGTGATAGACGGGCTGCTTGATTCAACTTATTGTTTATACATAACACAATATTACAAAGAGGAGATAATCACTGAAACAATACTGCCATCTCTTATGTTGCTATAAATAACTACAATTAAAAGGTGAATTATGTGATTTTTTTAATGTCAAAAGTAGGGATGCACAATATATCGGCCACCATATCGGTATCGGCTGATGTCAATTTTTAATGTTAACGTTATCGGCCGATAAGTAAATTTGGACGACATTAAAGTCGATAAATAATGGATTATTTCAGCTGAGACACGTCACATGTTTTTAAATTGCTTGAAATATGATTGAAATTACTTCAAAAAGGAAAATATGGTTAAGTCTGCATATGCAAGTCTGTCATATAGGCTACATACATTTATAATTGTGTGCTTGAGACTTTGTTTTTGTAATCAGGCTCTCAAAAATTACATAAATTCTTTTTTTATCTGGCAATATATCGGTTATCGGCTTTCAAATATAAAAAGTTATCGGTATCAGCCAACACATATCAGTGCATCCCTAAAAAATAAGTGTTGTTATTGTTAACTAAAAGTAAAAAAATAAAATAAATGTTTGGTAATTGAAATAAAGCTGAAATAAAATATAAAAAACTTAAATTAAATAAAAATGTAAAAACTGAAATAAGTTGAAGTAGTAAAATGACTAAAACTGAAATAAATTATAGAATGTTATAGAATATATTCAGAAATATTTAATTTACTCTACAGAAAATATTTTAAAATATTTCAGAAATATTTAATTCCGAAAGATATTCTGAAAAATTTAATTTACTCTTTAAAACATTTTTTTTTTTAAACTAATACAAATGGCAAAAGCACTATTACTTAAACTAAAATTAAAACTGAAAATATAAAAATAAAGTATATATAATAGTAGATAAATAATACACCAGCAGCACTGCCACAACCAATGGCATGAGTTTAGGGCAGGGCATCCATCAACCAATGGATGATGAGTGTAACTTTGCTGATTTTCAATCTGCTTTGTATTGTTACAATGTCGGTAGCAGGGTTTGAAATTAACTTTTTCACTCACCGGCCAATTTGGCTACTAAATTTTTAAGTTTTAAGTCCGGCCATTCAGAATTTAGACTAGCCAAAAAGAAAAAGAGAAATAATCCAGATTAACTACGTCAAAGATTCTACTCATCTCCCTTCCTCTTTCATCCTCATCTTTTTCACAAAAATGTATTTTAGGTGGACAGATCAATACAGTACAAAGAACATCAAACACATGCAGAACAAAACAAACCTGTGGTCTCAGGATAAGTAAGGGTCTGATAAAACTATAGGAAATGCTCAACTGTCCTCAGAGCTCTCATCTTCAGGGTCCTCTATATAAGTAAGGAAGTGCTTTTTTTCAAGTATCGCCACATTTTTTAAAGTTTTTTTTTTATCTTCGCTATTGCTTCAATGCAAATGAAGAAGCGTGCCGTTATTTGTTGCGTAGTAACGTGTATGTTCAGTAAGCCAGATATGCGCAGATTCTGCGCAATACGCTGTATTCATCATAATGACTCACAAGTTGAGTATTTGCGCTAAATCTGCACATATTTCGCTTACACAAACTTCACCAGCAAAGTGAGTAAACATTTGGCAGGTGTTCATTTCAAACCCTGGTCGGTAGTACGGTGGTGGCCAAAATTATTAGAACATCTGATTACTAGAAGATGTGAAAACACCGACCTTTTTTTGCCTCCAAAACATGATTTCATTTCATAATGTTCATGAAACATGCAGATGGTTGCTCCGATTATCAAATAGCAGATGAAGTGAGACTTTAATATTTGGTATGTCCACCTTAGACACATGGACGGAAACCCAGTGCATTATGGGTGTTGAATTTTTCCTACCTATATGGCAAAATGGAAGACAACAGCCTTTTTTGTTGTTGTCTTTTATAGTTAGGTAGCACCGATTTAAAAAAATTAATTCAGCCAAGTTTTATTGAATGCCCATTTTGCCAGTGGTGAAGTACCCCTTTAAATTCGGTGGTGCTAGTGGCTCAGAAGTTACACACTATACACTCAACAAGAAAAACTAATATGAACTATTATTTTATTTAAAATCATAACAGAGCAAACATGTAATGCCCTTTTTACGATATCTGGATTTTTTGCAGATGTGATGTTGATGTATATGTAATGGCCATACATTTATTCAATCGTAATTTCATGTGAAACCCTTGCTTATAGCCCATCACACTTTCGCAGCACTACAGCTTCCCGGAACAACGCTAGCAGCATGTTATGCATTGCGATTGGCCATTGTCTCGTGGGTCAGATATGAGAGAGGGCTAATGAAAGACCCCATTGAGCAGTCGGACAATCGCTCGGCAATAACAGTACATCTTCACTCTGGCCAGGCAGACAGGACAGCGGCCGGCTGAGTCTCTTCATATCTAATGCACACTAAAGCAGTGCTCTAAACTGTTCTCCACAGGCCCGTTCACATCTCTACGCACAAATGACCCCATATGTCACCTAAAATAAACATGATTCCGATTGAACGGCTCGACAAGATGGGATGCTTTTGGGGGGAAAGGCTTTTAAAGATAAAGTGTGTGATTTCGGTGCCATATCACCAAACAGAATTGAAGAAACAACTAATGTGTTCAAACAAGTAATCTGTTTGTCATTGGCTAGGTCAAACAGGTAGTCCCGCTCTAAACTCGTGCCACTGGCTGAGCTAATATTGCTGGGTTGAGTTGGTTGGGATGTTCAAACATTTTAATCTTTTTCAGCTATAAATGGGATACTTATAGTCGTCTCAGCATTTTAAGCCTGGATACAAGAAGGTGTTGTGTCAGCCAGTGAAGGCCTCCAGACTGATATTAGCTGTCAGCCCGCTTTTAGACAGCACCTCCTTTGACTGACAGCTCACCTGTGGCAAGTTTGATGAGACCGAGGACAGTGAGCAGCCGAGCACCAGCCCGGACACGGTTTATATAAAGCTTGAAAGACAGAGCGAGAGCATAGGAGGAAGGAAGACAGAGAAAAACAGTGCCAAACTGAAGACAGGAAGAGATAAGAAAGAGTGATGGAGGACAGCGAGGGGTATGAGAAAATTTGTTAGTCACAAAGAAAAAAAAAAGGCAGCTTGATCACTCCACAACGTGAAGGAAAGAAGAGCACAGAAGTCGCTGTGGTTGATAAAACGAAGCCTAAGGGAGCGTTCAGCAAAAGACAAGTTTGTTTTTTTCTTCTCGCGAGGCAGCAAGCGCCGTTCTCTCGGGGGATGAGCGGTTGGGTTTCCGCTGCCATTTCTAAAACGCTGCGCTTAGGCAGTGCAACACTGAAACTGTTGCCTGTTTGTGTGTCTGCTGGACATCTGATCCACTTTCTCTCAGCTAGGCCGGACCGTGGGGGTATTAACACTTGTAAACAGCGGTCTGGCTGCCTGTGCAGCTCAGTGTTGCTTGGCAGGACTATAATGGTAATGAAGCCTTCAGCAAGGTTGTCTTGCCTCCCACTGTCAGGGGCGACACAACGCCCTGGTTAGGAGAGAAAGTGGAACAGATGGAGCTTGTGTGTGTGTGTGTGTGTCACAGAGCCACTGCTTATTCAGTGTTACCATCCTATTATAAGATAAATACCTGTTTGTTTTAAACCAGATGCTTCCAAGTATGTTTTTCAAACCTTTTTTTCCCAGTTTATTTATTGTTATGTTGGTGTACAAACACATCTTGGATACAGTGACTGAATTGGTCCGGATACACTACATGTGATGGTAATGATATTTTCACTTTTTGGAGAAAAGCATTGGACCTAGCTACATGTTAGCTAGCAGTCAATTAACTATGAACCTATACAAATAATGCAAACCAAATATTATATAACTTTTCTGGAAAAATCTAAGCTATTATAATAATAATTATTATTATTATTATGTGACGATAATCACAGCAGCTCTGGAGATACATGTAGATTCTCCATTAAAAATGTACATATATTAAAAAATATCAAATTAATTGAAAATACGATTTGAACACTTTAGCAAATAGTGGGGAAAAGTGTTAAATAAAATTAAATATTTAAAAATATAACATATCCTTTAAAACCAGAATGATGGTAAGATGAATAACCTTCAGTGAATATGAATAGTTCAACTCTGTCTGATCTTTTTATATTTGTTTTGAACAGGGCCGAATGATTGAATGAACTCTATCTAATGCCTCTAATGCTTTAAAAATCATTTTCAAGTACTAGCTAATATGATCACATCTATCAATGCAGATCTTTTGTCCATTTTTGAATTCAATTAAATTTTGAATTAATTTAATAAAAACAATAAATTATAATACAATAGGAAGTCTCTTGAAGTCTGGCTGCATTTATTTGATACACCAAATATTGTGAAATATTATTATAATTTAAAATAACTTTTCTATATGAAAATATTTTAAAATGTAATTTATTACAGTGTTACATGATCCTTCAGAAATTATTCTAATATGCAGATTTGCTGCTCAAGAAACATTTCTTATCAATGTTGAAAACTGTTGTGCTGTTGAATTTTTGTGGAAATGGTGATGTTTTACCGGGATTCTTTAATAAACGGAAAGATCAAAAGAACAGAATTTATTTGAATAACATTTTGGGCCCTATCATACACCCACCACAATGTGCCAAAAGGCGCGACGCAAGTGTTTTTTGCTAGTTTCAGCCCGACGCAGTTTTCATTTTCACGTCCTGCACCACATTGTTTAAATAGCAAACGCACTCATGCCCATCTCTTCGCCCATGGGCATGCTGGTCTTAAAACGAGGTGTGTTCAGACGCATTGTTGGAGCGTTGCTATTTTAAGGCAACTGAAGTCGACTGCGCCATTGACCAACAGAAACCTGGTCTAAAGTCAATTAGTATTTTCAATTTTCAATTTTCAATTAGTATTAGGCTCAGTATTTTTTTGTGTTATTTAAAGGGCACTATAGTACTATGCACCTATAGGCAGGTCCACAACACACGTACACTCTGCTTATTACACACACAGGGATGCGCAGCAGCACACAAACATTTTAAAATGTTAAACATAAAAGGATTCCTCTCTGGAGAAGTGTTCAGTCTTTCCGCTCACAAATTCCGCCATGTAAATAGCGACTCTGCCATGGTGGAAGCACAACTGGCTTTTAAAGGGAATGGGAGACGAGACTCTGATTGGTTTATTGCAGGTTACACCCAAAACACACCCATTCCTTATTAAGAGACTAATGTGCCTGGCGTTTTTTTCGTCGTTAAACTAGCAAAAGTGGATTCGGACACGCTTGTGCACCTGTACCATGCACTCAGATCATTAAAATAGGGCCCTATAAATGTATATACTTCTTAAATGCATTACTGTTAGTGTAAAAATGTATTTAAACGCATTACTGTTGGTGTATACATGCGTTTACTGTCTTTTTTGATCAATTTAATGCACATCGTACAAAAAGATCCTACTGACCCCAAACTTTTGAATGATAGTGTAAATCAGACATTTCTGATAAAGCACCCTATTCTGATAATACGATCCTCAGTTTTGTGTGGGTCGTTTTTTCTTTGTATATGTGTGCAGGGATTGGCTGTTGTTGGAGGAGCATGATTGGCGGATGTGCCACTTTAAAAGGGCAGGGCTAATCGAAGATGTCGAGCTCATTCTGGCATTGGCCTTGTGGCGTGAAGAGCTCTGGATGCCTCCTCCTGCCAACAGATCCCAAAACCTTCAGTTGATCATGTCCGCTTGTTTCGGATGATTTAATTAGGTTCATTCTTATGGTTTAGGAGAGTAGGGGTGTCCTGCCATTTATTTTGACTTTGTTTGTGATTTGTTTCTTTGTCATTTAGTTTTTCCCTGATTCTGTAATTTATATATGTTTTATTTATAAGTCTATTTTGTTTATTATGTTGGCCTTGGGGCACCCTGAAGCCATTGCTCCTTAATTTAATAACTTTTTCCACCTTAATAAATGATACTTTTTGTGGAATTTAAAATTGTGTCTTTGGTGATCTTTCGCCTGGGGCTGGTTTCCATTTTACCCACTAGAAAAGTTCACGTCAACCCCGTCTTTACGGAACAGGTCGTAACACTGAAGATAAAAAAAACTACATGTTCTTAATGAAACAAATCTTTGACTTAAAGCAATGATGTCATAATGCATTTGACTGGTCTTTATCACATCTCCCCTTGCAAGCACTGGTTATTTCCCTTAAGAAATGCAAATCTATTTTTCTGACGGAGAAGCAGCTTGCCAGAGCTGTACAATAGCAGACGTGAAGTACAATGCTCACATGGTCTAATGTTCATTGATTTTTCTTCTTCTCTCTCGGTTTACAAAAGACCGCCTGTCAAGCGTACATCCCTGTGACCCGTGCGGTGAGTGACTTTTCCTTCTTTTGAGCAGGAACCCTGAATGCGGTTCTACGCTGCCTGGGGACACATGGACCGCTGTGATGTTTCTACACGACACGCCACAGCTTCCCTCAGCTTTCCCAGCGCCTCAGTTATTGTTGCCATAATTCCGGCACTAATGTCCTGCCGACATGGAAATGACTTGCACTTATCAGCCTGCTTCTCTTTCGCTTTATTCCTCCATTCCCCGACGCTCATTTGGCATTAGCATTTAAACTATTGCACTGAGCCGCCTTGCAGTCAGAAGCTGAGAAGTCACAGCTAGCATGTTAGAAAACACTAGGCGGGCTTCAAAGCTTTTCCCTCGGCTGGTGTATTAGCAGAAAGGCTGTGATCTGATAAAGGCCTTTAATTCGCTGCTTTGAAAGGAGTTTACTGAAGTTTTGCTCATTTACATGCCGCCTAATATTCCTTGTTCACAAATAATGAGGGAGATTACTGAGGGCTGAACGTACACGTGAAGTAGGCCTACAAACCATTAAACGAGTGAAAAGCTGCCTTTGTCCAATCTCATTTTCTGATACTATATTATATTGTTGCTGCTATGTAAATGCCGTCTGCGAGGAATAAAAGTTGCGATATAAAATAAACCAATTATTTTCTCCTGGAAGTCAAAGCTCTTTTGGTGATTCAAACTTGGAAAAATGCAATCCATCTGCAAGACCTTGTGCGTACTTTAACCTTAGCCAGGTTAAAACTACTCCATTTGGTCCAAGTGCTTCGTTTTAGCAGAAGAAACAGTAAAATAGGGCCATAACGACTAAGCGCTGCACTATAATGTTCTTTCACCTTTGAGATTGCAGAAGTGCAAGCGGGCACTTTATGTATTGGACAGCGCTGTTATTACAAGGAATTTTACGAACTAACAACAAGTAAATGGATGGGAGCAAGTCCACGGGTGTAACGCTAATGCTGCATTAATGAGCACTTGCCCCTAAAGCTGTAGAATTATGGGAATTGCGTTTAGCTCCTTAATGGCGTGTCAGAGAACTGTAATAAGGAAAACAGTGTGGGAGGAAGTTTGGGAGGGGTAATCATCAGTAAAAGGGTGTTTTAATACAGCTGTGAAGTCTCTCACCCTTCCTTTGACTTGCTCCAGCGTAGGCACAGGCTTCCCCTTCTGATGGCGGGCCGTAGGCGGAGACTGGCCGTCCCAGTCCTGGAGCTCCTCAATGCTTTTCAGGTAGAGCAGGGCTTTCAGACCAGTGCAGTAGTCCTCGATCACAGTGAAGTCCTGGTTTTGTACCGCACTGCACACCTGTGTGAAGGCGCAAGATGAAGCAATTTCTTTAATAATGGTTCAGGTCGGAGCTGTGGTCTAGTAATTAGTGCACATATATAGGTAATGCAAGTTTAAATCAGACTTGCAGCATTTCAGAATTCCTATAATATTCCTGTCTTCTATTATTATGCTATAAATAAAAATGACAAAAAGTCTCAAATAAAAATCACAATACACCTCCACATACACGCAACATCACGGCAGAATGGCACCATCTTAAAGCTGCTGTAAGCATATATTTTTAATACCACATATAAAATATCTCTACAACCAACCAACAAATATGACTGAAATAGGTGCATTGAGTCTCTGTGATAGCCCTAGAATCTGTAAATAGCAAAAAAAAGAAATAATGTTTGGAGATCTTTTTAATACCATCAAAATTTTGGAGCAGAATTTTTTTGGAACACACAAGAAATCTTCATGTTTGTGGCAGTAAACCCGGTGCAATGCGGCGGCAGGCGCGACTCAAGTGTTTTGTGCTAGTTTCAGCCCGTTTTCACGTCCTGCTCCATGTTTAAATAGCAAATGCATTTGCGCCCATTTGAGCTCCATTGGAGTGTTCAGGCGCATTGTTGGCGCGTTGCTATTTTGAAGCAACTAAAATAAATATTTTTTTTGTTATTTAAAGGGCACATTAGTAATATGCGCCTATAGGCGGGTCCACAACACGCGTACACTCTGCTTATTACACACACAGGGACGCACAGAAGCACACAAACATTTTTAAAAAATAAAAGGATTCCTCAGCATTCAGTTTTCCGCTTGCAAATTTCGCCATGTAAATAGCGAATCTGCCATGGTGCAAGCGCAACTGGCTTTTAAAGGGAATGGGAGATGAGAGTCTGATTGGTTTATTGCATGTTACGCCCAAACACACACCCATGACTCATTACGAGATTAGGTACAACCCTTTTAGATAGAGATGCACCGATTGCAATTTTCTTGGCCGATTCCGATTTCCGTTTTTTTGCTAATTAGATCGGCCGATACCGATTTTTGCCGATTCAGATTTTATTTCTAAGAACTATAATTGACAGCATATACAAACAAAAATCCACTTTTTCTTCAAAGCAACATTTTTTAAATTCTAAAATAAATTATTAAACATTACAACAGGATCTTCTCTCACTTAAACAACTCTAAAAAAAGAAGTGTTCTGTGCCTGGAAAGAAGTAGAAATAACAAATAACTGAAAATCAGTTGCTTTATGAAACAAAACATTATAAATTGACCTTTTTCTCTTTTTTACTAAAGTACAAAAGATCCTATGAATGAGCAAACCTGAAGTGTACAGTACTCCTCCAAATAATTGTTCAGTAATCTGGGTAAAAAATGTTGCCAGCTAGGGATGTCACGGTACCAAAATTCCAGTAGTCGGTACCAATACCATAAAAATGTTACACAGCTAAATGTGTTTTATATATATATATATATATATATATATATCATTTATATATGGCATATATTTATATGTTTTTATATATTTTTTATATTTATTTTTATTTAACCATTTAAATTTTTGTATTAAATGTATTAAGTTTATTATTTATGATGATAATCATTATAAGTAAATAATACATAAACATTTTGATTATTATATATAGGCTGTATGATTATTAGTAGTAGAGACGTATTATTATTACATAGAGCCGGCGCTAAATCCACAGTAGGCTACAACAGTAGCCTAATATATTCTGTCAATAAAAATTTTTTTAAACCAAACTTTTATTTTGACGGGTTACCGTTGCCCTTGAGTGTCTGTGTTCATGATATGACAGTTCTCTCAAATGAAACGGTAAATTCTCATGAAGTGACGGTTTATGTGTTCGGCTGATCATCCAGCGCATGAAGTCCATCATTTATTTGGTCTTTTCGCTGCTTATACCAAGGAAAGATAGGAGAGGCTGCAGACCTGTGGCTGGCTCTGAGCTCTGGCCAGCTTTAGCCATTTTACCTTTACTAACGTTACCTTCTTCAAACTGGGCATGTTCCGCGGGGTGGAGTTTTAATTGTCTAATTAGGTTTGTCGTGTTGTGCGCTTTCCTGGTGGTTACCCCGCGGTTTATTTTAACCTTAAAAGTTTTACAAATGGCATAATTAGTGTCTTCTAGAGTGTGGCTCTGACATGTAGACGGATGTAGACGCATGTAGACGGATCGGCTCAAAATCGGAGACACGTGAGACTGATCGGCCGATCACTGATCAGGCCGATCATGCAGAAAGTCGGCCAATTCCGATCCCTGGCCGATCAATCGGTGCATCTCTACTTTTAGACCATTTTTCCCATCGTTGAACTAGCAAAAGTGGATTCAGACATGCCTTAAGCGCACTTGCACTGTGAGCTTTAGACTTAGATGGTTAAAATATGGCCCTATTTCTGCAGATCTGTTTGATTCCATCATAATTTTGGAACACACAAGAAGAAATGTTGCATGTACTGACCACTCTTTTGCATACAGTATAATGAAAATCAATTTACAGTACATGCAACATCTGGTTTGCAATGTGAACAATTGTCACTTTCTATTGCACTTGTCAGTCTGGATTTACTTGACTAAATTAGTAAATAAAGGCCGCATTTTAATTTCTGGGTGAGATATCCCTTTAAGTTCTAAAAATGTGAGGTTTGGTTCAAACCTACAATCTTTCAGATACCAGGTCACACCATTAACCACTAGGCTGCAGGCAAACTAACAAACCCATTCAAATAAATATATGCACAATGCACATATAAACATGCACATCTAGGGGGAGAGAGAGAGAGAGAGAGAGAGAGAGAGAGAGAGAGAAATGAAGGTCATTAAAACATGTGCCATCCTTCAAAAGAAGCTTCAAAAGACAAACGTCAGCATGCTGAATCAAAGCAGTACTACAACGCACATGGTCTGAAATGCAAAATACAATTGACCTTAAGAGAAATCTAATTCATTCTCTCATTACCGGCAGGGCACAGACGAGTCCGATAACGCAGAGCTTATACTCGCTCATCAACCGCACGTCAGCGCGCGCCGGAGCCCTTTCCATTGACTCTGTTACACTTCTGTAGCTCAGAGACTGTGATATGCGAGGAACGCTTGAAGCCTGGCTTTGTGCAAGTGTCTACGCCACTTCAGATGGCAGTCACACCGCGTCTTAAGGAAGCAGATAAGACGTGCTTATCTCCTGGCGCTATCGCCGATCTGACATCAGCCAGAGTCGGCCCGAGAACTGCCTTCTTTCACAGGATTAGCATTCAGGCGCTTTGCAAATGCTCACAGCTGGTTCCTGACTCGATACGTAGACCTTTGCATCTCGACTCTCTCTGAGCTTGTATCTGATATCTCGCTTCTAGGAATGGGTTTGATAAAAGGTTCTTATGCATACTAGTTTTCATTCATTTTCATTCCTTTAACAGTTCTTGAACGATTGCAGTCCTCCATCGATGCAGATGAAAAAACACACTAAAATACTAAAGACAGAGTTTCCTGCAATGCTACTGAAACTGCTAAACTATATCGTATCATATTGGCCTATACATGAGACAAAAACTCATACAATAGCAGTAGCACTCCATCACGCAGCGAGTTATTGCTCTGAATCATGTTTCATCAAATTGATGAAAATCACATTTCTATCTTTCAGGCTAAGTCCACTACAGGCCCTGTCTCACATGGTGTTCCACAGGGTTCTGTTCTTGGACCTTTACTCTTCATCATCTACATGCTTCCTTTAAGCTCACATTATCCATCATCATGACTTTAACTTTCATTGCTATGCAGATGACACCCAGCTCTACATTCATTCCCAACACGCTGCTCCTTTCTCCACCAAATGACCAGTAGTTTTCTCAAACTAAACACTTGATAAAACAAATATACTTCTGGTCTATCTACTTCAATTTATATTCCGTCTCTGTGTTGACAATATTAATATTGCAATATTGATATCTGCCTTTTTCCACCTCTGGAATATTGCTAGTTTACGTCCGTTCTTAAATATCAATGACCCCAGTTCATGCTTTCATTACTTCCTGCCTAGACTACTGTAATTCTGTTTTTTTACTTACCCACTACAACACTAAATAAGCTCTAATATATTCAGAACTCCTCACACATACCAATAAATCTTCCCACATTACTCCTGTTTTAAACAGACTACATTAGCTACCCATTCGTTTCTATGTGCAATACAAAATACTTCTCATCACATTCAAAGCCCTCTATGGTCTCGCCCCCCCCCCCCCATATATTTCTGACCTTATTCATATACACCCCTGCCCGCACTCTTAGGTCCCTGAATCTGGCCTATTGCTGGTCCCGCACCACAATCTAGCCTCGTTTGCTGGCAGGGCCTTCGGCATCGCTGCCCCCACACTCTGGAGTTCTATTCCCGAACATATTCCCAGCCTCACATCATCATACGATTTCAAAGCCCACCTTAAAACATATATTTTTCTGTTATATTGTCTCATGTTTATTTGACTTACTATTGTAAAGCGACCTTGAGTTTGTAGAAAGGCACTCTATAAAATGTATTATTAAACACATTATCACATAGGTCTGGGGTGGGTGTGTTAAATTATTGAAACGTGTAAATAACTAATTATTCAAATAACACGTTAAATTAGTACAACGGGGCTAAAGGCGCTGCGCCGGTTAAGGTGCCTTTGATTTTATTTCCCTCTAAACCACTATGGCACAAAAACTTGCCGTAGAACTTTCCAAAACGTCCGCTTTTCAAGATGCACGTGGAAATTTGTCTGATCCTTGATGTGATCGATTTAAGTAGCAAATGAGAATCGATAAAATTAATTATATTCATATTTTGAGACAAAGGTCTTCTTAATGATTCAAATTCACTTTTGTTCAAGGTAATTAAATCAACAGTTTTTCAATAACAGAAGAATATGTAAAAGTATGGTATTTGGGATAAAAGGCGCCCCTGCTGTTGGCGCAAAAGGCACAATAATTAACATGATAATATACAGCAGGCTGACTTTAACATTTGTTGACATGACAGTTCGATTCAGATGGTAAATATCATATATTAAGTTGGGTGTCTGTCCACTTTAGAGATAATCACTATTTATAGTATTTATAGTTTATATTAATCATATCATATAATAACATATCATTTATTGTTACTACTGTAAATCTATATCAAATTATTATGGGATCTCCTTCAAGGCTTTCAGAATCTTTACATTTTAAAATAATTTTGTTTCTGTATTTTTAAAATATATTTTAATGACAGTATAGGCTATTTCCTGAACAAAAACTAATTATTTTATTTATCAAAATAAACACAAAAATAGTACAAGTATTCGTTAGACATTATTAAAGGTCCCGTTCTTCGTGATCCCATTGTTCAAACTTTAGTTAGTGTGTAATGTTGCTGTTAGAGCATAAATAATACCTGTAAAATTATAAAGCTCAAAGTTCAATGCCAAGCGAGATATTTTATTTAACAGAAGTTCCCTTTCAAAGCCTACAGCGAACGGCTGGCTTGGACTACATCCTGGTACTTCCTTCATAAATGACGTCAGTAGAATAGTAGAACAGATTAACCTCCGCCCACAAGAATACGCGAAAAAAGGGGGCGTGGTCTTGTTGCTGTCCCACGTGGAGAAGAGGACGTGTCGCGTGGAGAAAAGGAATTGTTGCGTTTGAGTGTGTTTGTCGCCATGTCGTCGAGACGCTGTTATTTTCATCCCGGAGTCAAATCACCTTTGTTTGGCTTTCCCAGGGACGCTGTAGAGATCATTGAGCGCATACATCTCCCGTTAAGAGGCGTGACCTTTCCACGTGCGCTAAGCTGCTGTCGAATCACAACACAGGAACCGTGCCACGTGCGCTAAGCTGCGGTCAAATCACAACACGGGAACCGCTGGCACAATCAGAACTCGTTACGTATTTCTGAAGGAGGGACTTCATAGAATAAAGGAAGTCATCAGCCGTTTTTAGGACAGTGAAAACAACGGTGTACAGATAAGTAAATTGTGTTAAAAATACTGGGTTTTTTTACACGCGAAACATGAACACATGTTATATTGCACACTGTAAACACAATCAAAGCTTCAAAAAAACACGAAGAACGGGACCTTTAAAAACATTATTTTAGCTAAAGTATTTGTATTAATACGGTGTGCCCCATGCTGGTGAGATCTGGGGAATTTGGAGGCCACGTGATGTAAAAGAAAACGTGATTCATCAGACCAGGCCACCTTCTTCCATTGCTCCGTGGTCACTGTTGGTGCTTTTGGCGGTAGACAGGGGTCGGCATGGGCACCCTGACTGGTCTGCTGCTATGCAGCCCCATACACATCAAACTGTGATGCACTGTGTATTCTGACACCTTTCTATCAGAACCAGCTTTAACTTCTTGAGCAATTTGAGCTACAGTAGCTCGTCTGTTTGATCGGACCACACGGGCCAGCCTTCGCTCCCCACGTGCATCAATGAGCCTTGGCCGCCCATGACCCTGTCGCCGGTTCACCACTGTTCCTTCCTTGGACCACTTTTGAGAGATACTGACCACTGCAGACCGGGAACACCCCACACGAGCTGCAGTTTTGGAGATGCTCTGACCCAGTCGCCTAGCCATCACAATTTGGCCCTTGTCAAACTCGCTCAAATCCTCACGCTTGTCCATTTTTCCTGGTTCTAACACATCAACTTTGAGGACAAAATGTTCACTTGCTGCCTAATAAATCCCACCCACTAACAGGTGCTGTGATGAAGAGATAATCAGTGTTATTCACTTGTGTTATTCTTATGTTACACTTATGTTATTCATAATGTTATGCCTGATCGGATATATATATTTTAAAAAACAACCTTAAAGTAATGCCCCAAAAATAGCACTGCTTTTGTTTAGTGAGAAAGGAGGGGGCTGCAAATGGAATCATTAAGGAACCCAAATCGTTAAGTGGAATCGGAAGCAGAATCATTACATTCCTAACAATTCCCATCCCTATTCCCTCCTCCTCCTCACAGTCACAACAAAGACTTTCTCAGGGGGGAGGGGGTGCAGATCATTGGCCGTGCTGCGTCATTTGTATATTTAAAAATTAAATCCCACGCGGCATACCTCATGCTGAGAAAATGGAGGCATTTACCCTGGCTAGCGCATCTCTGGGAGATATGTTTTCATTAGAATTCTCATTTGCATAAAACTTGTTTCTCTCCCCGTTTATGCCACAGTTCGTATCTACACATCACAAACGAACGTTTGTTTTTTGAACGAGTCCAATTTGGTTCGGTGTCATTTCACCTTGATTTAACATCAACAAATACGCGAGTCCACTGATGCCTGCCACAGAGTTTAACAATTGATTCGTAATTATTGCAGTTAACAGAGCAGACAACGTCAATAGGACACCGTTTTAACAGGTATGTGAGGATCAGCGTTCCTACGGAGGAAGGATGGGTGGGCTGTTGTTCATCAAAGAAAAACAATGAAGATACGTATGCGTGTATGTAAAAAAAACATGGGATTTAAGCAAACAAATGATTCATTATGATGAAAAGAACTGCACACAAGACTAAACGGAGTGATCCTATGTCTGATGGGGCTGTACAATCCCAGGATTGTTGCTCTGTGAACAGGAGTCGCTGCCCATTATTGCTTTTCATTTGATGCAGAACATCAAAGATATCCTGACCCAGAGTATTTAGCGCTAATGTGGCTGAGTCCTGAAATAAATTTGAAGTGAGAATTTCTAAGTAGTTTCCAGGCAATTGAGACGGCAGGTCCTTTTTATCTGCACTGAAAACTGTGGTGGTGCATTGATTTCGACTCCTTCTGAGATCTCAGACGCTTTTAGATTCAGCGCTCCTGCTCTTTCCATCTCCCTCTTCCCTCATCTTGCTCTCTCTCTCTCTCTCTCTCTTTCTGTCTGTCTGCTCTTTTATTTCCTGCAATAAAATCCTGGCATTTAGCCGTGCACCATCTCCCCCCAAAGAGATTCGGTTTGGCATCCAAATGTTACAATGACTATGCATGAAGCTCTTGTCCTTTTTGATTCGCACAGATTGACCAACACACCGGGAAAATACGAGCAACTGATATTTTGTCTAGCCCTTCAGGTAAAAGACTGCATCTTTACGGAAGTCACTGGAAGTAAATATGTTTCACAAGCCACTGAACCAGGGGACTGTATTTAGTCAATACAGTCTAGTTTGGAGTCTAACAAGTGGATGTAACCTTAACCCTTTTTTTCTACAGATATAAACATTCTTTTGTTTCTTTTTGTGCGTGGTCGCACAACTGGAAACGCCTGCGAATTTAAAGGGGTAGTTCACCCGTAAATTAAAATTCTGTCATCATTTAGTCATCCGCATTTCATTCCAAACATGTATTTCATAAACGCTGTACCTTGTCGTATTTTTGGCATAAACATACATTCGGTCAACAAACAACAGTATTTTCACTGCTTTTTAAGTTTGATGTAAAGCTTGTTATTTTAAAACCTAAATACAGCAAACATTGCAGTTTAGTCTGGTTTTCTTAACATAGTAAAACCCTGTTTTATTAACATTTTGAAGCTACTAACAAATCCTGTTTGATCAGAACATTTCCAACATTTTTATTTTGGTCGTATACAAATAAATTTGTTTTTGCAACTTTAAGCCACAATATGTAATTTTTCGCCGCTAGATGTCGCTAACTCAAAACAAAGATACATTTGTGTGTGTTGAAAGTTATGATATAATGCTACTCTGTGTTCGCTCGGCGGCTACTATGAGACTCTTGCAGTAAGCTAGATCAATAAAAAACAAGATTTTAACAATAAGACTAACTGTGTTGAGCTATATAACAATCATTCGTTTTCTGTCAATCAATGTATCCAAACAGTTTCTCACCTGTCTAATAAAACACATAATACTGTATATTAAAATGTCTTTGGTGTTTCCATGTTTTCTACAAAATAAGACCGGAAATCGAGTGTAACGCAGGTATGATGTCATTGATAGGCGACGCACAGACACGATCCATGTCCTGGTTAAAATTGCTTATTTCTCTGGATTTAAACATTCTTATACAATATAATATAATCAATATAACATTGTTTTAGTGGATTTTGGATATTTTAATACAAAGATTTTTCATATTGTGGCTTTAAATGTAACTTTTCTTCAATTGGCAGTATTTATACTGATCATTTGTGACCCTGGACCACAAAACCAGTCATAAATTGCACGGGTATATTTGTGGCAATAGCCAACAATACATTGTATGGGTCAAAATGATCATTTCTTTATTTTATGCCAAAAATCATTAGGATATTAAGCGTAAATATATAACAAATGTATTATTAGTAGTAATATGCATTGCAAATTACTATTTAGATATTTTTGGACCCTCAGATTCTAGATTTTCAAATAGTTGAATCTCGGCCAAATATTGTCCTAACAAACCATACATCAATGGAAAGCTTATTTATTCAGCTTTCAGATGATGTATAAATCTCAATTTCAAAAAATTGACCCTAATGACTGGTTTTGTGGTCCAGGGTCACATTTTATGTCTTCAAATAGATAAACTGCACATTGTGTTCTGGCTACAATATTTTTTTATATTTCACATCTAGAATGTTGTAACTGCAACCAAAAAGCAACATTGTAAAAACGTTGTGTGGTTTCTACTTGCTGCTCGTTAAACCATAATTTGTTTCCTCTCTACGGACATACTTAGTATATTATAAAACAAAATCCTGTTTTCTTTAAGTGCCATTTTTAAAATAGCTTAAATGTTCCAAAACATTGCAGTTTTTTTTAAAAGTGAAAACCAAAAAGATTTTCACAACATTTTATTTAATTTAATAAGATGATAAGTTGAATCTAAATACATGTCTGAATTGTACATATTTGTACTATAATGTAACCTAACTGCAACTAAAAAGCGGCATTGTAAAAATGAAGCAGGCTGCTTGTTGAAAGCTCGCTTTGTGTTGTAGACAAATCTTTTGTTTTACACCCCTCTCTACGGAAACATTTAGCAGTTTGAAACGAAATTACAAAATCCTGATGCTTTCTAGGCCACAAGTCATTTTTACTACTTGATGACGGTCTCTTTATTGCAGCTCGCAACTGTTTACATGCACCGGGAAGGACCCAAATTACAGTGTGGATCATTAAGATTGAACCAGCTCTGCCATTAGTGAAATATTGCTCCATTGCCCCCAAAGACCTCCCTATGAAAACGCTGTCCTGATCTCCTACAGCTGCCACTAAAAGCAGCTATTTTACTGTCTCATTATGACAGGAGAAAATCTATCATAACAGCCCAATCTTATTAAAGGAGCAGACATACTTTACAACAACACCGTGAGTGTGAACGTTTGACATCATTGCTTCAGTAAATGAAAGTCATTTGGCTGTGTTAAGCTAGTAGCATTCCAATATCTGTGGATTTTTCTTGAATAGTAACAGGCGCTAAACATAGGTAGGTTACTTTTACACTATCACACATAAAAGTCAATACGGCACCATGAGGAGCCCTGGATCCCCTACAGGGTGATTGCAAAGCGATGTATTCGGTAATGAATCAACTAAAGAGTATCGATCGACAAGGGGATCACATTAGCTGCGGTAAAATAAAGTACATGCTTGAAGAAACCCGGTAACGTTTCAGCAATGCAGGTTATTAGCTTGCCTGCTTTGTCAAATAACGCTATGTAATTTGAATCAAGACAAAAAGGAACAAACATTTAAAGGCATAGAAATTATGTCATCATTTACTTACCCTCATATTGTTCCAAACCTGCATGACCTTCTTTCTTTTGAGGAACACAAAAGAAAAATATCTCTTCATTGCCTTTTGGCTCCAATGTTATTTGGACTTCAATAATATTCAATAGTATATTTTTTTGTGTTCTGCAGAACAAAGAAACAAAGAACTAAATCAATATACACTCACCTAAAGGATTATTATTAATGCAATTATCTAATCAACCAATCACATGGCAGTTGCTTCAATGCATTTAGGGGTGTGGTCCTGGTCAAGACAATCTCCTGAACTCCAAACTGAATGTCAGAATGGGAAAGAAAGGTGATTTAAGCAATTTTGAGCGTGGCATGGTTGTTGGTGCCAGACGGGCCGGTCTGAGTATTTCACAATCTGCTCAGTTACTGGGATTTTCACACACAACCATTTCTAGGGTTTACAAAGAATGGTGTTAAAAGGGAAAAACATCAAGTATGTGGCAGTCCTGTGAGCGAAAATGCCTTGTTGATGCTAGAGGTCAGAGGAGAATGGGCCGACTGATTCAAGCTGATAGAAGAGCAACTTTGACTGAAATAACCACTCGTTACAACCGAGGTATGCAGCAAAGCATTTGTGAAGCCACAACACGCACAACCTTGAGGCGGATGGGCTACAACAGCAGAAGACCCCACCGGGTACCACTCATCTCCACTACAAATAGGAAAAAGTGTCTACAATTTGCACAAGCTCACCAAAATTGGACAGTTGAAGACTGGAAAAATGTTGCCTGGTCTGATGAGTCTGGATTTCGGTTGAGACATTCAGATGGTAGAGTCAGAATTTGGTGTAAACAGAATGAGAACATGGATCCATCATGCCTTGTTACCACTGTGCAGGCTGGTGGTGGTGGTGTAATGGTGTGGGGGATGTTTTCTTGGCACACTTTAGGCCCCTTAGTGCCAACTGGGCATCATTTAAATGACAATGCCTACCTGAGCATTGTTTCTGACCATGTCCATCTCTTTATGTCCACCATGTACCCATCCTCTGATGGCTACTTCCAGCAGGATAATGCACCATGTCACAAAGCTCGAATCATTTCAAATTGGTTTCTTGAACATGACAATGAGTTCACTGTACTAAAATGGCCCCCACAGTCACCAGATCTCAACCCAATAGAGTATCTTTGGGATGTGGTGGAACGGGAGCTTCGTGCCCTGGATGTGCATCCCACAAATCTCCATCAACTGCAAGATGCTATCCTATCAATATGGGCCAACATTTCTCAGAATTCATAGAATTCCAAAAATCGTAGTACCCTGATGACCAATTACTTCCTGCAAGATTCAGAAGTGTGCATTTGATGGACATTTTGCTTTCCCATGAGGTCACAGGAGAGGAGTTGTCAATGGTGGTGAATCGACGCAACTGACATGGCAAATGTATTCATACTAAATTTCATTCATATCACACACATTTATACTAGGGGTTGCACAGACTAGTCGACTTTAATGCTCTGCCATGACGTTTTAAAGGGATAGTTCACCCAAAAATAAAAATGAACCATGATTTTCCCTGTACAATGACATCGGATGTAGCGTAAACGCTTTGAACTGTGAGAGGCGTTCCACTTTCTTCGAAAGTTGAATAAGGAAGGTGGTCTGGCGGAAGCTAGATATTTTACTTTATAAAGTTTTAAATATGGATATTTTTCTTACACAAACCCATAGATTCACTTCAGAAGGCCTTTATTAACCCCCCGGAGCCGTGTGGATTACTTTTATAATGGATGGACCCACTTTTTTGGGCTTCAAAGTTTTGGCTGCCATTCACTTCCATTATAAAGCTTGGATTAGCCAGGACATTTTTTAATATAACTCCGATTGTATTTGTCTGAAAGAAGAATGTCATATACACCTAGGATGGCTTGAGGGTGAGTAAATTATGGGATCATTTTCATTTTGGGGTGAACTATCCCTGTAAGCTTGACTTAGACTAGTCGCTAATCATGGCCTATAGAGGGCACACAAAACGTAAGAAATCTTTGAAGTCCTCTTTTACGCTAATAAACGCATAATCCCAGATCGCTCCACAAGATATGTTTGATTATACCACCTGGATGCTCAAAATTGATCGGGTGAAAGCAAGCTTTAAACAGCTTATTGTGCACACAAGTTAATCGCTGTTCTAAATTAACGTGCATTGCAATGCACACACATACAGACAGTAGATCCCACATCACGTGCTGATCACAGAAATGTAGTCAATACTGTTCTGTGATTTATCAATAAAATAGCTGAGAAACTGACAAGTTCTAGCATGTATTTCTGAGTAACTAAAACCCACAGCTTCACTATTAATAGAGAGACGCTGCCAGGTAGAATTAATTCACACACAGTTGCTCACTTACTAATGCATTCATTTAAATATTATCTTTACTCTGCTACTTTATCTGTATCCGATTTAGGACGAGCAGAAATCTGTGAGAAATATAACGGCAAAGACAAAAGAACTGATAAAAATAAGCTGTTATTATAGGCGCAATAGCCTTGTGGGCAGCGCTGTGGCATATTCCATAGGCAACCCATGTTCAAGTCTCCAGTGTTTCCCACACATAGACTAATTTGTGGCGGTGCACCACAGAATCAACACCGGCCGCCACATATAGATCGCTAAGACATGTGACCAACTGGGCGGCAACGTCATCAGAATGCAAAGAATTATGGGTATGTTTGGCCCGTTTACATGGCCTGGCATAGCAGGCTAGTGTTCTGGCATGAAAATAATAAAAAAATTGAGAGAAAAACAGACAAATAATCCTACAAAATGCAGTGGGCTAAAGAAAACATTGTCGGACCATATCGCCTAAAACTAAACCCTAATGCAAAGACGAGATATGATGAGAAAATAAAGGGAATCAATGGACTGGATCCTTACGAGCGGAGCGACTGGTCAAGGGACTTCAAACTGTTGCCCAATTTCCAGCACCCATATATATACAACTACATGATAGCCTATTAAGTGTTGTTAGTGCGTACACACACAACGTTTTCAGAATTCAAGTCGCTGCAGTCTTTTTAACAGATGGATGGGTCCAGGACCTGGGGCCTCATTTATAAAACTTTGCGTAGGATTTGCGTCAGAAGTGGCGTACGGATGAAACATAGGACGTGCGTACGCACAGATATATTCGGATTTATAAAACCGTGCGCACGCACATCCTACGCAGTTTTCCCTTAATAAATCACAATCAATTCTAAATATAGCGCAGCTTTTGCTGCTTCATGTCACGCCCATAGTTGCCCATAAATAGTCCGTGAAACGCCCACAAGTTAATATTCATCGATTGCGAAATCATGGCAAACACAGAGAGGAAATAAAAAAAACTTAACTTCACTCAATGTGAAGTAGAAATTATCGTTGGCAAGGTTGAAAAGAGGATAAAAATGTTGTTTTGGAGGGCACAGTGTGGGCATTACTAATGCCAAAAAGGCACTTGAGTGGCAAAAGGTTGCAGACGCCGTAAATGCTGTAGCCTCACAACCTCAGACCATGGCCGAAATAAAAAAGAAATGGTCGGACATCAAAGTTGAGGCAAAAAAGCGTCTAGCGCTCCATCGCCAGAGTGTGTCCTCGTTTGCCAGCAAGTCTTCTTGCTGTGTGAAGATGCGTTCACTCCGAATCCTTTCATTTGCCACATCTTCTAAGAGCGCAAGATCAGCCATTGTGCGTCATTACGCATTGTGATAGGGCATTTTATTTTCGTCCATTTAATTGCATCTGACAAGCTACAGATGTCGGTTATAATCTACGTGGAAATGGGAAATAGTTCAGTGCAAATGTAATGTAACTTGCAGCTTTCTGAATGGTTGAGACATACGTCATACGTTATTTTATCAGAATCCATCCATCCATCCATCCATCCATCCATCCATCCATCCATCCATCCATCCATCCATCCATCCATCCATCCATCCATCCATCCATCCATCCATCCATCCATCCATCCATCCATCCATCCATCCATCCATCCATCCATCCATCCATCCATCCATCCATCTATCTATCTATCTATCTAAATATATATACTGTATCTCCCTAATTATCTATCTATCTGTCTATCTAATTGCATCTATATCTGCTCCGCCAGACGGACACATTGACGAGAATATCAGTTTCGTACATTAGCTATTTCATTCTGTTTACCATATTATTTATGAGGATGAATTGCATAATATGCCAATATTATTGCAGAACAAATTTCACTTTTCTTTTTGCAAATATGTGTTAATTTGCATTTCTGTTGTAATTTTCGTTTGATTTTGTTTGTTTTGCACTGCAGATCGATCAAACGGGTGTTCGTGTATAGGCTGTTAATTGTAAGACTTGCTTTGTGAAGTCTTCATGTTATATATAAGAGGCAGTATTGCCATTTCTTTTGCACAACGGTCTACAGTTTCACACACTTTCACGTGTTCCTTCCATCTGCCGACGGTGTCGCCATTTCTCATTTCACCCGTTTTTGTGCGTACGGCTGGGTCAGAGCTTGCGTGAAGGACCGCACATTTTCCCGTCAAGTTTGCTTTTTATAAATACCAATTATTGCGTAGAGAGCGGCGTACGCCTTCTTTTGTGCGTACGCAACGTTTATAAATGAGGCCCCTGGAGATTGTAAAAGTGGGGCAGAAAACTGTCGTCCGTTCAAAGTTATGCTAATGTTTTAAGCACCACACGCGGGCGCAATCGAACTAGGGTTGCCAACCGTTCCGTATAATACGGAATCGTCCCGTATTTGACACATAAAAGTCTTGCTCCGTATTGAACTGATACGGAACGCACTGTTCCGTATTTTTGAGAATCAATTCAGTGCAAATCCATGACAGACATTTTCACATTTTTTTACCGTTAAAATCACAGTCATTTTTTGCAGTGTGCGGTAGATAGGCCAACTAATTTCTCCCCGTTTGTCTATGATCAGTGAAGCGTTTTTAACATGTTGGAACATCATTAGAGAGAATGCCCTTTTAATTGGTTGTTTCAGTCATTGTGAGTCACGTGTCGTAGCAACAATGACGACAAGTGACAACAGCGGGAAATATTGTATTATAATATGCTATAATGTATGAAATCTATTTATCTAAATGTATCAATTAGTTTGTATCAAATATGTCAACCCCCCCCCCCCCCCCAGGTAATTGATGATTATGTCAACCATTTACAGTATCATTTTATTATGGAGAGGGATGGAGATGCAACATTGTTAACATTAATTTTAATATTTTTCTTGTATTTAGCCCTCGGGTATTCCTTACTAATTGTTCACACTTAACTATTTTTCAATTAAATAAATGTTCTATATTTTAGTTTAAAGCAGCACTAGGTAACTTATCAACCTTCATAATATATTTTCAAGACTCTTGTGATGATACATCGACTTACAATAGGTTGAATGACACGTCTGCCATAGCCTGACGGGGTCCGTATCGTTTTTAATCGTACTTTTAAACTTTGGGTTTCGGGTAGTAACCCGAGAAAAAAAAGAACTACAAAATTCGACTGCTTTACGGCATATACGTCACTCCCACCATCACCCCCACTTCCTTAAAGGGTTAGTTCACACAAAAATGAAAATTATGTCATTAATTACTCACCCTCATGTCGTTCGACACCCGTAAGACCTCCGTTGCACGAGAATATTACGCAGATCCGGTGTTCGGACACATAACCCAGAAGCGAGGAGGAGATGTGTTTACTAGCAGAGGAAGACGCGCCGTATCTAAGCTGTTGAATTCTACATTGATCGTGCTTTAGGTCTCGGCGTAGTGCTCAAAATGGGACTAAAGTGTGCATTTCATGGATTCCCGAACGCCAGCGCTACGTCATATTCTCGCGCATGCGTCATGGTGCTTTTTTTTTTTTTACGCACAAACACTATTGGCGCCGCTTTGTAAAATTATTGTAGAGCCACTGTTGTGAGATGGACTTTGTAACAATGTTTTTAGTGCCTTTTATGGGTCTTGTGAGTGTAAATGTACTGAATCCCTATGGAGGGCTTGCTGAGGCCTTTCTCAGCCATCAGCTTTCAACAAAAATATCTTCATTTGTGTTCCGAAGATGAACGGAGGTCTTACGGGTGTCGAACGACATGAGGGTGAGTAATTAATGACATCATTTTCATTTTTGGGTGAACTAACCCTTTAAATTCGGACGTGCGAGCCCAACTATCCTTTGTTTGCCGGATGTTATAGTCATGGCCGAGGCAGCACAGAAAAAGAAGAAAGCAAAGGTTTTGTGGGAGGAATGCAAAAAGAGGAAACGAGAAAGTAATTGTATTAAAGTACTATATTTGTTTATTTGTCTTGCCTCAAGCTATAATGCAAATCGATTTTTCAAATTTGAAGATTCATCTATGGTAGCTTGATATTATATTGATGATATACGGTTATTACCTACCACTCAAACATTGAATTGAAGTATCATATAGATTCTGTAAAACGGTAACCAATAGACTAGACTACTATAATGACGCTGGCTTGTAAACGTGAGCATCGAGATCATTTGGCGTTTGAAAAAAAAAATAAAAAATCCATGAAATGATATTCATATGACATGCTGAAACATATGCCACTGTACCTGGGATGAAGACATTTCACACGCGAGCAGAACACCTGCATGTGAACTCCTCCTGCAGTGTTCAGGGCTATCATAGTTGTCATGTCAACAAATGCACGTGCGATGCATCCCCTGATACAGGATGACAGAGTTTAAGACGGTAGTAGAGGACAATACTGTTTCCCAACTGTAGGGGGACCCCGAGAGCAAAACCTACCTAGTGCTGCGTTAACCTCTTAACCCGCACCGGTTCGTGGGCGGGGGTGGGGGTTGACGGAAGTGGGCGTGTCTGTACGTTTATTTACTTTTGTTTTATACAAAATATTCAATCTACTATCACAAACTATGCATCATTTGAAAGCTAAAACACTCAGGATTCATGTTCTGAACTTGTTTTTGCAATAAATACACCAGAGAGGAAAGGGTTAAATGAAATGCTAAAGGACCGGCCATGTAAACATTAGCATAATATTAGCGGTACTCATCTTTCATCTCCTGTAGTTCAGATCAGTTTGGACGAATCCAATAAACACCCGCATACATCTCTGTGTAAGGGTTCACTCTTCAAAATGCATCCCACTATGTAATCCAAAACAATGGAAAAATAGGGAAAAAACTAAAAATCCTCCGTTGTTTGCAAGAGAGTTTTGAGTTAGCGTAATCAATCATGTCCATTTTCAATGAAATATCGACTCTAATCCGTTTCTGGCAAACTTCCCCTGAAAGTATAGTCTCTTCTCTGTGACATAAACCCTCCCTCGTCTCTCTCCTTCAATCAGAGTCTCTCCTGTGATGTATCATAAAGAGGAAGCGCCTTACAGGCTTGGTGAGCTGTCAATCATTGCGCCCATGGTTTTCGTTGGATAAAGGCACTCGGTGCCTAGCCAATGCCTTTCCAACAAAGGTTTGATTGATGGACTTAGTAACCAATCAAAAGGCATTATCTTGCGCAGTTTATGTAAGTAGGATTTGGTGAATACTACTAGTCAATACTACTAGTGCTTAGGCTTTCATAACACCGGCCTGCCAGTGTTTAGGGCAGAAACTGCAGTGGAGCGCGCAGACTCTGATGACACTTCTTATCAACTAAATTCGTTTTTTACACTTTGTAATTTCTGTAAATAGTTGCTTTAGTTTTTCAGTAACTGTTTATCCATTATAATTAGCAGTTTATTGCAGCTTATTGCAGATTTATTTGAATGAAAAACTACTCTTTACAATTGCAAATGTTCTGAAATAAATGGCCTTTTTGAAAGGACGCCTAGTCTTTTCCTGACATAAAAGCTTACAGAAGCTACATTTCTGAGAGAATCATCCTCATATTTGAATCATGACATGATTACACCTTCAGTTATTTTCAGGCTCTTAACATTAAATTCTCATATTTTGTTTCCCCAAGTGAAAAAAACAAAAACGTGAGTCACTTACATGTATATTTACATGTATATTACTCTGTTCCAATATTATTTTGAGTTATTATGACTCTTGGGTAGCAACATTTCAAGTGTCTAGTTTAAAATAAGACCAGATTTATGAATATAGACCATAGGGTTTAAGAGCTGCAGACATTTTCATTTGGGTATGTCGTTTTCAAAAATTCTCAAAAATAGGGGCGCAGGTTAAGAGGTTAATAATATTTATTGAATATTTTGAGGAGATCTTTTGGTACTCAATAGGCCTACTATTTGTGCAATAATTATGGCCCATTACTGGCCATTTAATGAATTAAAATATTTTTCTTATTTATATTACAATTAGTGTAATTAAGGTTAAAATAGAGAATTCCAATGCAAAGAGGCAAATTAGAGTCATTTTGTGGCTGGAAAAATAATACATTTCATTTTTAATGCCATGCTTTACCCACTATAGATGCCTGTATGGCTCTTTAATAAATATACAAGTATCTAGTTCTAGTATCTAGCTCACATAAAGTATTGCAGATCATAACTGCTTACTTATTTTTAGGTTTTGCATTTAGTCATGATCAAACACTAGATTTCTTTAAATGTGAAATTTTTAAACGTTAATAACTTACATCCTAATATTTTTTTAATGATACTATGATATAAGCACACACAAGTGAATATTAATGAATGCGAGCAAATATAATTTAACCCAAGAAAAGTTTAAAATAGTGCTAAAAAGGCAAACTTATTTTTCCCTATATGTACAGTAGGCTATATACATATGAATTGATACTGAATCAAGATCGAAATCGATATTTATAAACTTGAATAATTTTTTTTTTGTAATCCAAATGTGTTTTGCATTTTAGCGATATAAAATTTGCAAATTAATCATTCTTTTGAACCAATTCTCTCAAATGATTCAGGACAATCTGCAAAACATTTGTACATCACTCAATTCAAATTGGGTTGATTCAACAAGCATTTTTAAGGGGATAAACCATCCTAACGAACAGATTTGCTAAAATAAATATTTACAATGCTAATCTCGACATCCCGATGCTAATCTGAGCTCTTTATCCGAGCGACAAAGACTGCCGGTGTATCTGACATCATTGTGACATACAGTCTGTGCAGAACGTGGAAGAGCCACAGCGATGAACTTTGAGTTATGATTTTAATAAAGGATCTGCTTTTCTCCAGGATGCCGTGCATCATTAGAATGGAATGATCTGTCTTTTTTTTGCACACATTTGCTTGACTTTTAGAGAAATTTACACCAGAAAGACGGCAGGTATCACCGAAGCGCTACACCATTATCTTTGCGGTTTGGCAATTCTCTTAGTTAATGGGATAAATCAGGCTCTGGTTCCAACATACCCTATATCTTGTCTTCAATAACCAAGGAAAGTCAAAACTCCACAGGTTCAACACTATTCGATCCGGAGAAATCAATGCAGGATATAAATGGACTTCATTATATTATTTGTTCTTGGGAGAATACTTTGATGCGGCGTCGAATCGATGTGTCTGCTTAGAAACAATAGCGCGAGTGCCTACAGCGTTTGTGTTTACAACGAGACGTTTTTGTGTCTTTTGAAGAGCCTGATTCTCCCATTCAGTCCTTCCCAAGTCCCTTCAGTCCCGACTACAAGTCTCGCTGATTGCAACAGTTCGAATTACAGCGCATTCTTTCAACCGCCACCGTTCCTTATCCAAAAGGTGGTTGGTTCTCCATTGACCCAGACCTGACCTGAATTCGACAGGCGCGTGGGGAACGAAACCAAGCCAGGCCCGGTTGAGCAGGTTTTATCCTTGAGGATAAAACACTGCAGAGGAAGCGGCAATCAGAATCAGTTTTCGGCGCTGATGAAGCACACAGATGTGTGTTGCATGCAGTTTCTCAGCAGTCAGACTCTTTGATGTGTTTGAAAGGACGTGTGCCACAGCGGGTGTTCTCGCCAAACTCATCTTCCACATCCAAACCCCACGATTCACAGCACTAATCCTCCACTAAACCCAAAATATTAACACAAAAACACATTTTCTTTCATCACTTGCAGAACATTTCTAAAGCAAGGAAAGTATCACAAATAGTGATTATATTGTGTAAGATGAAATACAAATTACGGCTTTTTAAAGCGGTGGATCTGTAATTGAAAGCATTATGATTCTATCAAGAGCCCGAGTTATTCTGTAATTAAATTTTCATATTAACTCAAAGGACAAATGTCTGAATGCGAAAAGGCTCTTCGGATCCCAAGTGTTCCCACTGAACAGGTAGGAGAGGGAAAGACATTACGGAAACATTAAATCAACCTTTAAAAATAGTAAATGCATTTATTCAAAGATAGAGATTCAATTTGCATACAGATTCTCTATTTGATTACTCCCCAGACACGAGCAAGCCATGATGTGGAGAGTTTAGAAACACTTTTCAATCTGCAATCTAAATATTATGCTTAACTATACTGTATCTCATTTACAACAAAGTTTTCTAATTAAAACTTTGTATACAGCTGAGACAAATGCAGGGCTGACAATACCAATTAAAAGTAATTGCATATCAATGCACAAACACAATGCACACCATGACAAATTGTGTCATAAACTAGAAACATATTTGGACTCGAGTTGCTTCGATTATTCATTACGGTGACGTCACACAACAAAGCAACCTCTTCCAGGTTCTGATGATGAGTTTGAGCAGCCCTGTGGTTCTAATTAACTATTAACTATTTCATGAAGTAATCATGTTTGTTAATGCTAATGAAAGCTATTATAAAGCAAAACGCTACTGAAGCCAATTTAAAAAAATTTTGCATATGAAAGTACACAATTAAAAATAAAAATCAGACATGCAATATGCATCTTTACTGCTTTAGTGCACTTTTTTTAAATACTTAAAGAGGGGGTAACACACACAGTTTCAGCCAATCTCATGTTGATCTTGAGTACCTTTAGAGTAGCATCACATCCTTCATATCTCAAAAACGTCTTTAGTTTTATTAGATTTATAAAAGACAGATAAGCTGCACCGACCCTTTCCGAAAAACAGCCGAACTCGTGGAGGAGTGCAGTGGGCAGAGCTAAGACACACACACACACACACACACACACACACACACACACACACACACACACACACACACTGCATCCAATGTTTCCTTAACGCTGGGAAGCTGAACAAGGTTATAATTTCCCTCAACCAGAAACACACTTCTTTAGTGACATTGTTGATGTTGAGGTCTAAAAATAAAGCGCTTCCGACAGCTCCTATAACCCGAACGAAGCATGTTGATGGGCACGCGCTCTTCCTGGAGAAGTGCCCATACAAGGAATTCCACCCATTTTGACGTAAAATCCTGAAGGAGTTTATTTGGCACAGAAATACTCTGTCATACGTCCAACTCATTTTTTGCAATTTTGGCCATGTTTAGCATGAGAATCCAACTCTTTAACAGTGTAAATAAGTCAGAATGCATGAAATAGCATTAGACCCCCCTTTTTTTTATTGACATTGCTGAAACTACTTTCACAAACAGACATTTTTTTTCCCTTTTTGATCTTCTACCGTGGTCTTATTAATATAAAATCCTCATTAGATAATATTTGACTTTATATTTGTTTAAGTACATAGAATGCTTTTGCAAAAAAGTCCAACTAGTCTTATTATAACAAGTGATTTATTTTTTCAGCCTTTTTTGTTCTTGAAGATGGTCTTGGACAGAGACATCTGAAATTGAATATTTCCCTACTATATAGTAGTAGTATATATGTGACAAGAGTAGTATGTCCGATTTCACAGTACTTGTAAAATAGTAGGCAAAGAGTACCAGGATGACTAACTACTTCAGGCGAATTTTTGAAGTGTGCATATGATGGACATTTTATTATCCCATGATGTCACGGGAGAAGATTTGTGAATGGCAGTGAAGCGACACAACTGAAACTGGTAGGTCAACATGTAGCCCATACACACTACACACATTTACACATATTTATACACGTTTATAAAAATTTATGCACCTCTTGATGGAAATAACATCACAGCATTTATTTTCATCAAGATGTGCATTCATTTTTGGTCAAGATCTTGTGGTTACAATGCAAGAGTCCAGCACTCTGTAAAGTCTCCTCCAGCACATCCCAAAGATTTCAACGAATTAAAGAGGTGGTACAGAGGTGCCAAATCATTGCTCCCTCCAAACCATTCTTTCACAACTTGAGCTTGATGAATCTTGACATTGTCATTCTGGAATATGTCTTCCTACATGGTTGTTTAAGAAATGAAAAGCTACACACTCCATCAATTAAGGTTGGAAGAACTGTTGCTAAACATATAACATGCTAGAAACATAAAAATCACTGCAATAATGATCCAATCATATACTCTTGAGCATTTGCCAATTTAAATCCAAACAGCAACTTTTTTTTGTATATAGAACATACTTTTTAGCTGTGGCGAAGTAATAACTTATTCAAAAGAAGTACCTACTCAGAGAGTATGCAATTTCCGATGTAGCCTCTAATGGCTTACCTGTAACACTGTGGCTCCTGCATGAAGGAACTGCAATCCGGACTCTGCAGAGTCGATGCCCCCAGTGGCCAGAATGGGAAAACCAGGCAGAGCTTTCGCTATGGCGGACACTGCTCGCAATGCGATGGGCCGGATGGCATTTCCTGCACAAATTCAAAAACAAATGATCACTCACTGCAACCATTTTTAAACTTTATTATATGTAAATAAAATAAAATAATATATATATATATATATATATATATATATATATATAAAAAAAATGTATATATATATATATATATATATATATATATATATATATATATATATATATATATATATATATATATATATATATATATATATATATATATAACAAAATAATATAAAATAATGTCCCGTGTGAAGATCTCAGATGGAAGGTCTACAGCAGACATAAATCATCTTTGCTAAACGGCATCTCATCCTCTAAAATTTCAGGCTGAGATTCTCTAGGGAGCGCTGCGCCTCCTTACATTACACCCTTTATTTATTTACCTGAGCCGCAATGTCTTGAATAAAATTAAAACCTCTGATCTGATCCTGCTGACAGACGGGGCCGTTTATCACATTAGATTTAACTTCATTTCACTGGCAGCCTTTTTTTCCCCTCATTGATCAGTGGGAGACATTGTCTCTCCTCATTTGGCGCTGGTGTCACTAAAGACAAAGAGCGCGGGCCAGCGCTCTCTCCCACACGCTAAATGACCCTTATTAATGATACGGAGGACTCGCGTTAAAGGAACCCCGTCTCAGTCAATCATCTCTGAGGAAGCATGTAAAGTTAATGGTAGCATTTTCATGTATATAACAGAACATGTGAAACAGCAGCAAATATATTCAAACATAGGATTCATCCTACATAACATAAATTAGGGATATTATGCGTTTCCACAAAAAAAGAAACTCTTAGGAAAGAAAAATCCACAAATTATATATATTTTAACAACTCAACTGTTTCACCTAGACAGCAGAAACATGGTTAAATGGGAAGAATACGAATACTTTTGCTGATGTCTCTTGATTCTCACATTTTTATCCTGAGAAAAAGACATAAGCAATCTCATATGCATCTTCATGTGTATCATCTAGAGCTTCTAATAAATCTCAACAATGTCTAAAACTGCGTAACAGAAGAATTAACCTCATTGGTTCTTACAGAAGTTCAAATGTGCTGCGTAACACGAGAATTAACCTCATTGGTTCTTGCTGAAGCTCAAGTGTGCTGTGAAACACGCAAATGAACCTCATTGGTTCTTACTGAAGCTCAAACGTGCTGTGAAACATGAGAATGAACCTCACTGGTTCTTGCGGAAGCTCAAACGTGCTGTGAAACATGAGAATGAACCTCACTGGTTCTTGCGGAAGCTCAAACGTGCTGTGAAACATGAGAATGAACCTCACTGGTTCTTACTGAAGCTCAAACGTGCTGTGAAACATGAGAATGAACCTCACTGGTTCTTACTGAAGCTCAAACGTGCTGTGAAACATGAGAATGAACCTCACTGGTTCTTACTGAAGCTCAAACGTGCTGTGAAACATGAGAATGAACCTCACTGGTTCTTGCGGAAGCTCAAACGTGCTGTGAAACATGAGAATGAACCTCACTGGTTCTTGCGGAAGCTCAAACGTGCTGTGAAACACGCGAATGAACCTCATTGGTTCTTACTGAAGCTCAAACGTGCTGTGAAACATGAGAATGAACCTCACTGGTTCTTGCGGAAGCTCAAACGTGCTGTGAAACATGAGAATTAAGCTCATTGGTTCTTGCGGAAGCTCAAACGTGCTGTGAAACATGAGAATTAAGCTCATTGGTTCTTGCGGAAGCTCAAACGTGCTGTGTAACACACGAGAATGAACCTCACTGGTTCTTCCAGAAGCTCAAGTGTGCTGTGAAACACGCGAATGAACCTCATTGGTTCTTACTGAAGCTCAAACGTGCTGTGAAACATGAGAATGAACCTCATTGGTTCTTGCGGAAGCTCAAACGTGCTGTGAACACGAGAATGAACCTCATTGGTTCTTGCGGAAGCTCAAACGTGCTGTGAAACATGAGAATGAACCTCATTGGTTCTTGCGGAAGCTCAAACGTGCTGTGAAACATGAGAATGAACCTCATTGGTTCTTGCGGAAGCTCAAACGTGCTGTGTAACACACGAGAATGAACCTCACTGGTTCTTCCAGAAGCTCAAGTGTGCTGTGAAACATGAGAATGAACCTCATTGGTTCTTACTGAAGCTCAAACGTGCTGTGAAACATGAGAATGAACCTCATTGGTTCTTGCAGGCGCTCAAACGTGCTGTGTATCTTTATTTGTGTTCCGAAGATGAACGAAAGTCCTAGAGTTTGGAAAGACATGAGGGTGAGTAATTAATTACAGAATTTTCATTTTTGGGTGAACTATCCCTTTAAAAGTGCATTTTCATAGAAACATCTGAGATTCATCTTTTGCAACAACATTCTGTGCACAAGCCAATGAAAAATAGAGCATATTTGAAAAGCTATGTAATATACTGACACCCATTTCAGTCTACTTAGTCAGGGGACACTTAGCAGGTCTGCCAGCTGACACTCAAATCTAATCCAGCGGATTTAAATGGAAGGAGGAACCATATTCAGCGGCCATGCAGGAAGCGCTTCTCAGGAGGAGATACTGACACCTCTAATTGCATTAGAAATGGATGAGCTACTCTCAACGACTGCAGCCTCTCCACAGGTAGAACCCTGTCACCCCGGTGCTGTTTACAAACACATGGGGGAAAAAAATGCTTTTATAAGACACTGATGGACGAAAAAGAAATAAAAAAGGAGCAGGGGAGGGTGTAGAAAGATTGACAGATGGTGTCAAACTCCTCCACGACCCTCGTTTTCTTACTGGGGAAAAAACAAGCCTCATTGTTTCCATATGATGTTGTATGGCGTGTTGTCATGGTTAGTCTAGCAGAAACCGTCGTCAGGTCACTAGAGGGGCTGTTTGTGGGATGGAGGGGGGAGAAAGAAAGCTTCTCATCTTTGGTCAGTCCGAGGTGCTTACTAAAACGCTGCACGTCACACCTGCTATTCCGATGAATAATTCCGAGCACAGACGGATGTACAGAGGAATCAGGCAGGACACTGAGACCTGAAATTTGGCATCATCAAACAAGAAGAAGAAAGGCAATAGGAGAAAAAAAAATCACGTACAAGGAGAGGCAATTAGGGAAATACACACAGACCTGACCTATGGTATGATAATGAACATCCTGTCTAACTCCCTCAAGCGTATACACACACACACACACACACACACACAGAGTGAGAGAAAATGCTGGGAATGGTAATTGAAACTGAGGAAATATACAAGAGCTGTTCATTTGTTTCAGAAGAGCATAAGTCATTGACACAGAAAGGTTGCAGAAGGTTTCACAAATCTGTATTTTGTGGATGAAACTGACATGCGGAATCAGATGTGAGAGGAATTAGAAGTCAAGGAGAAAGAGATGAAAATATAGATGAAAAGCAGGAGCTTGAGGGCATGGTGGAGACGTCAAACATGCACACCCATCATTATCAAACTGTGTTAATGACTAATGGGTAATGCTCACAGAGAACGGCCGAGCTCCACTGGGTTTGCCATAAATATTCGTCTTCCATAGCTATATATTCAGATTTCCATAATTAATGGAATTTGCCAAGGCTAGTGATGCTTCACTATTACTCTCTGTCATTCTTCGGGTTAGGGATTTGAACAGACCTCTAACTCCAAGTATTAAACTCACACCATTTGCACTATAGACATGAATGCTACTTTAATATTTAAATGAGCTTCTTTTACATGGACAATAAACTGGGTGAAAAAGTAATAAATACCAGAGTTTCACTGATGGATGGTAGGACCTGATCCCCATCTAAAGAAACTGTAGAATATCATATACACTTACAGTGGGGCAAAAAAAGTATTTAGTCAGCCACCAATTGTGCAAGTTCTCTCACTTAAAAAGATGAGAGAGGCCTGTAATTTTCATCATAGGAACACTTCAACTATGAGAGACAGAATGAGAAAAAAAAATCCAGAAAATCACATTGTCTGATTTTTTAAGAAATTATTTGCAAATTACGGTGGAAAATAAGTATTTGGTCACCTACAAAAAAGCAAGATTTCTGGCTCTCACAGACCTGTAATTTCTTCTTTAAGAGGCTCCTCTGTCCTCCACTCGTTACCTGTATTAATGGCACCTGTTTGAACTCGTTATCAGTATAAAAGACACCTGTCCACAACCTCAAACAGTCAGACTCCAAACTCCACTATGGCCAAGACCAAAGAGCTGTCAAAGGACACCAGAAACAAAATTGTAGACCTGCACCAGGCTGGGAAGACTGAATCTGCAATGTGGGAGCAATTATTAGAAAATGGAAGACATACAAGACCACTGATAATCTCCCTCGATCTGGGGCTCTACGCAAAATCTCACCCCGTGGGGTCAAAATGATCACAAGAACGGTGAGCAAAAATTCCCAGAACCACACGGGGGGACCTAGTGAATGACCTGCAGAGAGCTGGGACCAAAGTAATAAAGGCTACCATCAGTAACACACTACGCCGCCAGGGACTCAAATCCTGCAGTGCCAGACGTGTCCCCCTGCTTAAGCCAGTACATGTCCGGGCCCGTCTGAAGTTTGCTAGAGAGCATTTGGATGATCCACAAGAGGATTGGGAGAATGTCATATGGTCAGATGAAACCAAAATATAACTTTTTGGTAAAAACTCAACTTTTCGTGTTTGGAGGAGAAAGAATGCTGAGTTGCATCCAAAGAACACCATACCTACTGTGAAGCATGGGGGTGGAAACATCATGCATTGGGGCTGTTTTTAAATCGGGCCATGTATTGTGAAATTGTGAGTAAAAACCTCCTTCCATCAGCAAGGGCATTGAAAATGAAACGTGGCTGTGTCTTTCAGCATGACAATGATCCCAAACACACCGCCCGGGCAACGAAGGAGTGGCTTCGTAAGAAGCATTTCAAGGTCCTGGAGTGGCCTAGCCAGTCTCCAGATCTCAACCCCATAGAAAATCTTTGGAGGGAGTTGAAAATCCGTGTTGCCCAGCGACAGCCCCAAAACATCACTGCTCTAGAGGAGATCTGCATGGAGGAATGGGCCAAACTACCAGCAACAGTGTGTAAAAACCTTGTGGAGACTTACAGAAAACGTTTGACCTCTGTCATTGCCAACAAAGGGTATATAAAAAAAGTATTGAGATTAACTTTTGTTATTGACCAAATACTTATTTTCCACCATAATTTGCACATAAATTATTTAAAAATCAGATAATGTGATTTTCTGGATTTTTGTCTCATTCTGTCTCTCATAGTTGAAGTGTACCTATGATGAAAATTACAGGCCTCTCTCATCTTTTTAAGTGGGAGAACTTGCACAATTGGTGGCTGTAAGTGTGGACTCTAAAAAAACATCCAAAACACACTAGGGCCCTGTTTACACCTGGTATTAAGATGCGTTTTGGTCGATTGGATCACAATTAGACGAGGGAGACTCATACCCGTTTACACCTGGAGTTTTAATACTTTCAACCACTTCTGTCCTGATTTCTTTGAGGGGAGGGTCTACGGGTGGGTAATTGTATGGGCTTTTTCAGATCTTTCCATCTAAATAAGCTAGCACAATTTACATATGAACACGACGACGGAAAAACATATGGAGAGCAGCAGCTTTCATTCTGCTCTGACAGCTGAAAGACTTATTTATGCTGCTGCTGCTGTTATCACTTTTTTTTAAGCGGTCTTGTGTTTCTCGAGTTCATATTTTTACTGAATTACAATTTTTGACCATCACCATGTTTGAGATTTATGTTGACATTAGACATGTGTTGAGGTGTTGAGCTATATGCTCTTCTCATTGCAACTTATTTGCCCAGGTGAAATTGTGGGTGAAGTGTAAACTGTGTGCCTAGTTTTAAGAGGCTAATGTTCATTTCGTGTAGCTAACTTAAAAAATCAAAAAAATAAAAACTTGATTGTAGCTGCTTGCATTGTTAAACATTGTTTAGTTGCCTTGACAATAAGTTTTAATTTCAAAAGACTACCTGCTACTCATTTCAGGAACAAAAGTTTTTAATTTGACTAACTGGAGCTAATTATTTGAGTTAACTTAAAAAATGGAGTGCAATAGGCTGCTTTATTCTTTTCAAGTTGGCTCAACTTGTATTTTTTAGTTGTCTTGACAAGAAATTTAAAGTTCAAAAGATTACCTTGTGCTCATTAGATGAACAATAGTATTTAAGTTGATTTTAAGTGGATTAATTGAGTTAACTTAAAAAGTGGAATGCGATAAGTTGCCTTATTATTTTAAGTTAGCGCAACTATTTTTTTAGTTTCTTTAGTAGGCGGATAGTCGGCTCTTTTGCAGCTTTTCGACCACATGAGAGTCTACACTATGAAAGCAATCTGGTTGAATGGGTTTTCCACTACCTCTGGAAGTGGTCGAAAGTGGACACGCTGAAAACGATTTAAACCCTGTTCATACCTGTATTTAGCATCGTCCATTTGTGATCCAATCGACCAAAACACATCTTAATACCAGGTGTAAACAGGGCCTAGAAACCATATAGAAACATGCTAAAAAACACTTAGCAATCAGATACTAAGCCAAAAAGATCTTAATTTTTGTCTTGTTTTCTGGTAAAGTATCTAAATAAACAACTTTAATTTAGATACATTTATGTGAGAAGCAAATTGCGTAAGAGATTGTTTTTGAGGATTAATTGGTCATTAGTTTTTGTCATTTTGTGAGAAACCTCAAATTGTGGCTGGTTTTAAGGGGAAAAACAATTTGCATGTATTTTCTCAGAACAGAATACATTATTTGAATATAATTTGAATAAAAATGAATAAAATAAACAAATACAATTAAACTGATCTTGTTTTAGAGATGTTCAGATTTTTTTTACTTTTTATAGAAAACTAGACAATACAGAACAAGAACAATACTGTGCGAACGGAACAGGATTTGATTGGTCACCGTGATTTTGCCAAGACATGTTCCTGGATCAACATATTTTGTTGATCCTGAAACAACATTCCTGTCTGAAAATGTAGTCTTACCCCTAATACCTACACAAACTATCCCTAAAATCAGAGGGTGAAGAACACTGATGTAGAAGCACCAAACCCTGGTTGTAAGCTTAAACTTGACATAAACTGTAAACTCGTCCCTCAAATCTGATTGGATGATTGGAATGTTGTTCAAGGATCAATAAAGATGTTGATCTAGGAACATGTACTTGGTGAAATCATGTTCTTCTGGCTGGATTGGACTCATGAAAAATATCAAAGATGATACAACTTTTCAGTTTTATGGACATCGGCATCTTTGATATTACTTTGGAGACTTTCGCTATAGTTACTGGTAAGAGAATACAGACTTGACTCCTGTTGCACGTTCATACAGACAGTATTTGAGATGTTACTGTAAGTTGCTGTGTTGAACAGGGCATTTCGAGACTCACACCTGTAAGTAAATGCAGCGGCTATTTGCACTAAGTGCTATTTTCACTAAGTGTAAATAGCAACTAGATTCTATTTACACTAATATTTACACTTATCGATAGATATTTACACTAAGTGCAAATACCTGTAGATGTTATTTACTAAGTGAAAATAGTGATACATACTCTATTTGCACCTCAGTATTGTTGTACATAAACAGGATGCAATAATAACAGAGTATAAATGTTTACATTTATTAAAATTATTAAATGGATGCCACCTTAAAGGGACAATAAAAGCCCTCCGTACACCTATCCCTACTCCAATAAATGTTTTCATTATTATTAAACATTTCGTTAGACACTTTATTTCCATTTTTAGAACATTTTCATAATTTTTATTGAAAGTGAATGCGGATGGCGAATGCGGATGCGAAAAGGCGGATTCGAACCCGGGTTGATCGCGTCAAAACCTAGATATTTACGCCTTATGCTTTACTGACTGTGCCACTGAAAACGGCCGTCATTTTTTTATCTTGTTTTTCCCAAACAGGCATTGTTGAGTTAGTGCGAATAGCACTTGCCAATAAGGCACAATATTTGTGCACTACTTGGTGTAAATAGATACTATGGTAAGTAAATGCAGTTGTCAATCTTAAAAAATGGACTAGAATTAGGCTGCGTATCGACAAGAGTGTTTTAAGCCAGCTCTGCTGAAAACGCCTAGCTGTGAGCACTTGAGAACATTTTTGGCAGCATTTTTTTCAGTTGAGACTCTTTGCTAGATATGATACGTAATATCCACGGAAGTGTTACTAGCATCTCATTTCACAGATGGTTGCTTTCTGTATTGTTTCTATATAAAAATGTTGATACAATGTAAAGTATTTGCTCTGGCTCTTGTTTTAAAGTATTTTGTTCCGTTATTATGCTTGTTGTCATCTGTAGATGTTGTACAAACAGAATGTGGAGTTTGGTCGGTATTGTATTTGTCCCGCCCCTCCTCCACTGTGATTGGATGGTTGGGTAAAAAGTGACCGTGATGAGCGCTGCGTTTTACTCAGTGTTGACCATTCAACGCTCTGTAAAAAATGCTGAGCGCTCAGCGCTTGAGTGTGAAATAGACGCTCAGCGCATCGTTACGCTCATGGCGTTCTAAAAACGTGGCGCTCCCATTGAAAACAATACAAAAAATACAGCAGCCATGTGAAAAAACACTTTGGTGGCACACGGCCTTTGCGCATCCACCTAGAAACCACCCAAGATATTCTAGAGTAGTTAGCAACACCATGACAACCGCCCACAACACACAGTGGTGGATTTTGCACAGACAAAAACTGCAAAAATATAGTTCAAAATTATAATTCTGATTTGTTTGGCCACACAAAACCCACACCTGATCTCCCTGACGGACCCATCCGCTGTCTTTCCTGACAGTCACATTAGTATAATAAGCAATTTCTATGAATACCTGATTTCATATTACAATAATAGCATCAGGAGATGGCGAATGTGTGTCCTCGTTTAAATGTGATGTAATAAAAGACTTAAGATAACTCTGACATTTGAGAAAATGTCATCAGTTCACCTTTTCTCTTTGATGAAATGATGGCATTACATTTATACAATTATCCGATTAAACAAAGTAACGTGGCAGAATCTGCTGGAAAAGGCGAGGGACACAAAGTCATCGCCTTCAGCCTCAAAAACATCTGCAGACACACTGAAAACTGCAAAAAATATACACAAATTATTTGTAAACATCACATCCCAAAAGTTAAGAAGCTCAAGGAATTTACCTCAATACAGGTCAGAATGATGCGAAATAGAAAATGTGTTTATGAACCTGCAAAGGCAGAGCACTACATGGCCTTTTGTATGTGCCATTATGGAAACTGTTTCTGGTATCATTGCATACTATCTAGTGGTCAGGGCCTGATACATAATTCAGAGATCAGGTCAGCACGCTGGGCATCTGTGGTCAGTTAAGGCTACTGCACATTGTGAAGTGTTTGATGACCTCAGCAGAAATGCCTGCTTTCACAACACCACTGCTGGCTTTAGACACTGATATAGCACATCGCCTCCTACAGCTGAGAAACTCAACCATGGTTATCTACTTAACAACCACAGCAATAAAGAATATTTTTGCTTCATTGTACACTGGCTCTGGTATATAATGGCCAGTGTTAACGGGGTAACATGACAAGTAATGTGCATTTTATGTGCAATATTTAATGTAATGAGTAACTTAAAGCTGCAGTTTTTGCGCTCTAGCGGTTAATAAACAGAACTGCATGCATCTTGCGGAAGAACATTGCAGCCGGAGCTACTTCTTTCTGTTTATGTCTATGGCGAGTCACGCAGGGACTCCTCCGCAGCGGTTCCTGCCAGACCGGTCTGAAATAGTCCCAATATAAACACTTATTATAAGTGTACCATAATGATTCAGGGTAAGACAGAAACACAGTTGGGCAAATGGAATCATGTTGTACAGTCTCATTATATAATTTTTGTAAATCTTGAACACAAAAAAAAGTTACGGACAGAAGCTTTGACACATTACTTTATAAATATATATATTTAATTCATTTGCTTTAACAATTTTTAAAACAACGCTTGCAAAGACGACGTTCTCAGTAAAAACAAAAGACCTGCAAGGCCTGGAAGATAGCAGGTGAAAAAAAGTAACACAAAAGCAGTGTTGGAAAGGTTTCTTTGGAAATGTATTAGTTTACAAGTTACCCTATTTAAAATGTAACAAGTAGTGTAACTATTTCAATTACTTAATTAAAGTAATGTAACTGCTTACATTTGATTACTTTTCAAAATTTCTAACAGATGCTTTCAACAGTTAATCATTTTCAAACATTTAAACCAGGCAAGGTTAACATCTAAAAACAGAGGTAGGTATACTTAGTTATATTTAAGAGAAAACACACAATTCTAGATCATTATACTGTAGTAAAAAACGATTGTTGCTAATATGCTATTCTTTTTACCACTCTGTCTGTGAAGGTAAAACATTAGAAGCATCAGAAGCAAGAGTAGATTCTAGTTTCATACTCACTGGCAACCCAAACAGATGCCCCCAGTCTTAACATGCATGGTATTGTTATTTTTATTTTATAAAGTTATATTCCACATAAAATATTGTTTAATCTCAATGACCAATAATTGTGTGTTAGTAGTTAAATAGCTCTAATTTGCAAGTCAAAATGGGACAAACTAATGAGATTTGTCCACTAGGTGGTTAACCCCTAGAAGTCTGCACAGTTTTGGGGTCCTTTAGAAGTTTTGACATGCTCTGACATTTGTGCTTTTTTCTGTTGCTTATAAACATATTAATGGCAAAAGTGTCATTACACGGTATTCAGCACAAACTGGGCTACCATAATATGTGAGCAACATGTATGTATGGCATTTCCATGTTTCTTTAGACATATGTATCATGTTTGTGTGACAAGTATTCAGTAAGTTACAGTTCATTTTCTGAAGACTATCTGAATGTTTTTTTTTTTTCTTTATTTAACAAAAAGCAAAACATTTAGTTTTTATTGTGAGTGTACACAAATAAAAGTAGATACTTAACAGATTTTAATAGTGTATAACACTTGCCTGAGTTATAAAAATATAAAAAAGGCTGGCGCGACGGCATGATCTTCGACCTCTAGGGGTTAACATTCATCATAGGAGAGGCTTCCTCAGGTTTGGCATTGAAACCCTTGATGTCGATAACATTTTAATAGTTGGCAAACATATTTTGCACTGAACTGTTTTATTTGCGCCTTTTTCTAATTTCTGGATGAAATTATTTTATATGTCCAGCAATGGAACACATTTTTTTTGGCTCGCCATGGTGGCAACTTTCAGACAGGTTGTAGCCTAAAGGCTAAAGCTTTCAGCGGCAATGTGGGTTGATGTAGTTGGCAGACGTGGTGCGCTGCAAATTCAAACAAGACAGCCAATCAAAAGCATCAGAATAACATCGCTTTACTAAACAGCCTTTAAATGGCAGGAGGCGTCGTGCACATCAAAAACAGGCAAAGCAACAAATTAATATTATTCAAAATATACTAGCTTTTTACAGAAAATATTCAGATGCAACCCCCTATGTAATCGTTAACATTTTCATAAGTAACCTTCATTTGATTACAAATTTGTAACTAACAGATTAGTTACATTTATATTGTAATTAAATTACGTAACGCCATTACATGTAACTAGTTACTACCCAACACTGCACAAAACATAACTACTTTCCATAAAAAGTAACTAAGTAACGTAACTAATTACACAATACTGTAACTAATTACTTTTAAAAGTAACTTTCCCCAACATTGATAATGGCTGAGATGGTTTCAAAGCTTTTCTTTTGTAACCATTTTCATTTGTGCACAAAAACAGGCAAATCATTTGGCATATTGCCTCAAAAATGTAAGATATCAATATTACATTCTCATATTACTGTTGTATAAAAGCCACATCACACTCGCAGGTGGGAAATTTGTGTGAATCACCCACCCCACCCAAATGCCTGTTCCCTTCAAATACATTTTTCCATTATTTGTTTTACTTTTAAATATGATTGTGCTTCAGAATTTACGATTATACATTATAAGTTTTCGTTTAACTAACTGGGATGCACAAGGTCGAAATAAAATGTATCAAATAGAAACCGATGTTACATAACATCACAGCCTGTGTTTAACAGATATTTATTCATGGACTGAAAACCTGTTCAGGTTGCTTAGAATAACAACAAAACTCTTATTATTAAGCTGGATATTAACAACATCATGTCACAGAAATCTGAAAAGTTACGGTACAAGTTAATACACAGTTACCGCTAATCAAAAGCAGGTTTTTGTAATTATAAAAACCAGCCCACAAAGTAAGGTATGGGGGTGGATGATGTGCTGTAATTAACGCTTAAACTACTCATTATTACTTTTAGATGTGCAAAGCCATGTACTGTAACCTGTTCTAAATTTTGCACCTATTTAATACTAATCCAATTATGATGCAAATGAGGACGAAGCATGCACTGAAATCACTTACGCTGCAGCATAAATCACGAAGATATATTTATAGATCATTAACAAAAAAAAAATCTGATTAATGACAAAGAAATGCTTCAACATTTTTTTTCCTAGATCAAATGTTTTCAATATACTAAAATCTTCAATATGGCAACATACTTTTAGATGTAACGCTATCATAATATATGCAATGTGCGTTCTCCATTCAAAAGTGTTTTTTTCTTTAAAAAATTTAATACTTTCATTCTGCAAGTACACATTAAATTGATCAAAAATATGACAGTAAAGACATTTAAATTGTTATACAAAAATATTTACTTTATATTCATCAAAGAATCCTGAAAAAAATTTTTGTTTCCACAAAAATATGAAACATTGATAATATGATATTTGTTTTTAAGAGCAGCAAATCAGCCTATTAGAATGATTTCTGAAGTATCATGTGACACTGAAGACTGGAGTAATGATGCTGAAAATTCAGTTTTGCATCACAGGAATTTTTTTAAATATATTAAACTAGAACAAGAATGGAACAAGAATAGAAAAGGTTTTTTTAAATTGTAATAATATTTCACAGTGTTACAGTTTTTACTGTATTTTTGATTAAATAAATGCAAACTTAGTGCGCTTCTTCTAAAAACATAAAAAAGACCCTTTTGAATTGTAGTGTAATGTATTATTATTTACTGTATTTAATATATTCACTTTAGATTCACTTTATAACCCTTTACATGCAAGCTACTTCATTTAACCAACACATGAATTAGTCTATGATGAATAAGACATCTATTTATGCACTGAATACTGACACACTGGTATCAAAGTCTCAACGTTTCTCTCTGACTGTTTGGTCCTTTACTGGGTCGATGGACACAGGAGTGATTGACAATTTAATTCAGCAAGTGTGTTATAGATGCCTCTTCTGGTGCGTGTTCTTATCATTAGCAGTTAGCCTATGGTTATGTTCACAGCCCACTGCCGCTCCCCGCCCATAAGATTTAAGGGCCTGCCCTTTAGAGAATATTTAACATAAAATTGAAATCTTGACAGCGGTGAGAAATCCGTCCTGAGCGAGGCGAATTTAATTAATCAGACCTACTGTACCGTGCTCTGTCCGACACGGCAGGCCGCAAATTAAACAGCCGAGAGCTCCCTGCATCCTTTCCATATCACCTCGGCTCCGTTTGTACCAAGCAGAAGGTAATGCGCTGATCTAGAGCTAGATGCAAATATAAAAAAAGCAACAAGAAAAACACAAGCAAACAAACTCGACATATTTCCCAAGAGCCCCTCACACAGACGATGCATTTATGACCTGAGCGAGAACCACAGACTCAGAACTGGGACTGTTTTTCTTCTTTATGCGGCGCCGCATCTGTGTCGAAACTCTCGGAGGATTGTTTAACTAGTAAACGAAAACAGTGTGTACTCCGAGTGTGAGCTTTTGCATTTGACGGTAATGTGGCTGAACGTACAGCGGGTGACCGCAGCGCTCAAACGTGTCGGCAGACGAGCGGCGTTCTCTCACTGTCATTACAGAAAGATCACGCTTCTGTTACCTTCAGCATGACAATCACAACAACAGGCACGCAGAATGAGGCATTATGGGTATGTTGGGAAAAGATGAGGTGAGACTGGAGCTCCAGGGGTTAGAAAGCGATGCACAGGTGTGTTTTCTCTGAGGGTTGAAGGAATAACATCTTTGTGATCAATAAAATGTTAAAGGAATAACAAAAATCACCCTTCCAAAAGCATATGATTCACTTTGTTCTGTGGAACATAAACATTGTTGAAAAATCTACTCTTTTCAATATAGTAAAAGTAAACTGCCAGGCTCCAAAACGACAAAAAACACCATACAAGTATGACTATTCATAGTCATATTCCTAATATAATCTATTCTCTTCCAGTGAACTGTTAACTGCTTTCAGTCATTTTGAATCATTGAGTCCAGGCCTTGACATTAACTTTTTTACTCACCAGCCACTGTAACATTCCAAAGTTACAACTCAGAATTTTCACTGGCCACAATTTTGACATTGATACCATTGGGAAAAACTGCCATATGTATATTTTTAATATCTCATAATTTGGCATATTAATCTGCTGTCACTTTAAGACCTGACGTATGGATCCATTATACTGTTAAACATGTGTTTTCCTTAACTGTTTACGTTCACTTAAAACATAACTGACTGTGTTTATATGAATACTCGCCAAGACCGGCATTTTGACATTATTGTGTGTGTGTATTTGACTGTTTAAGTGCTGAGAGATGGCTTTATATGTGCACACTTTGCGTGTGAGTACAACATCTGCGGAAATGAGTAAAATTATGTGCAATATGCACAATCCCATTCAAGCCCTGTAACACCAACAGTGTTGTGCAAGTAACTTCCAAACTGTAATACATTATAGATTACTTGTTACTGTTATTTAAAAGTAATTTGTTACCTTACAATATTACTGTCTCAGAATTGTAATGCGTTACATTACTCCTGTATTACTTTTGAGTTACTTTCACCAAAATAACTACAGAAGTAGAACTTAACATTCTAAAATGACAAAATGTAGGTTACTACAGAGCATTTTATATCCAGTAGAAGGTGATATGATGTAACATAATGACTGTGGGCTATCTAACAATATAGCATATAATTGGTAAAGTGAAGGCTCAAGAAAGGATGAATCACAAACGATCCAAGTCTGTTAAAAGTATAGAGGTGATTATCTGGCAATAGCTTGGGTCTATTCATATTAGACACAACAGAACTGTATGTAAACTCTAATGCCATGACAAGATGCACATTTGTTCTTTTCTTATTGTTGTCATTATTTTATTCTCTTTAAATCCGAGAGGTTCACAACACAAAACCGCCATGCACAGTGCAAGAGATGCGTTTTTTTTAATTGCTAGTGCTATTTTGCGACGTCGACAGTTCTTTCGGTTTTAGACAAAGGTTGCATTTGACTGCATATGCATTTGACTATCACGTTCTTCTTGTCCTTATATCTGACAAACTCATAATGTGCATACATCCATCTCGCGAATGTACAGTCGTCTTCTGCCATCTTCATCCATTAAGCCTTGTTTATTTTCGTTTCGTCCGTTTGCAGAGGTGTTTATACTCGACGTGCTCGCCATTGTGCTATTCTTTGAAAAGCCTTCTTTAGCCGCTTTTCTACTGGCCAGCGCGAGCTGTCATTTAGTCTTTATTTACAAACTTGGACAACACACGAACACTTGACTGACCACGAACAGGTAATAACTTACTTGCATTTTTCATTCGTTGTCTTGCGGTCTTGCTGTGAATTTGGAAAATTAAATTTTGGGCTAAAAGTGTGTTGTAACGCGAGCGTTACTGAACATGTACAGAGTAAAATATTATTGAAAATTGATTAGTAATGCCTTACACTACTGCGTTACAGCAAAAAGTAATATGTTACTGTAATGCATTACTTTTGTAAAGCGTTACTCCCAGCACTGAACACCATATTCATCTGGAGCAAATGAAACAAACGAGTGAGTGAGTGAGTGAGAGGAGGCGGGTTTGTGTGTCGACTCATATCGAGAGATGAGAGAGTGAGAAAGCTCAGCTGGTCTCGTGTATCTATTCTGCGGAGTATTGGAAGCATTTCATGGGGCAGTCGTGGCCTAATGGTTAGAGAGTCGGACTTGTAACCTGAAGGTTGCGGGTTCGAGTCTCAGGTCCGGCAGGAATTGTCGGTGGGGGGAGTGAATAACCAGCGCTCTCCTCCACCCTCAATACCACGACTGAGGTGAGACCCTTGAGCAAGGCACCGAACCCCCAAGTGCTCCCCGGGCGTCGCAGCAAAATGGCTGCCCACTGCTCTGGGTGTGTGTTCACTACTGTGTGTGTGCACTTGGATGGGTTAAATGCAGGGCACAAATTCCAAGTATGGGTATATATTCAAGTATAGACATGTATCAAAAAATCTATATTTTCGACTCTACATTGCACATAGTTTATTATTTCAGATGCCTTTCAAACTCTTTCCCCACCAGTGTTTTTAAAAAAATTTGCCAGCCACCGCCAGGGTTTTTGATAATTTTCACAAAAATGTAATGGCCCATAGAATATTTTGTTGAGCAGACCCTCAACAAAACCCTCAAAAAAAAAAAAAACCTTCATGCATTCCTCTTTTTAACAAAAAAAAAACCTTCATGCATTCCTCTTTTTATCAACACTTAAATAACTTTCATAAAAAAGCAACATTTTGAACAAAAAGCTGAGAAATTCACGTTTTTGTCAAAGACTACATCCAGATCAGATTCAGAACGATGATCAAACACAGATGGCGTAGATTGAGTCCATCAACACCCCTAACGCTCGCACAGTCCTATAGCTCGTCCTGGGTCGACATTTCATTCAGTAACATTAGACAGTTTTGATTTATATGATGTTTAATGTTGATGATCATGTTATTTTATATATGCATCTGCTTACATACGATCGCTTGGTTTTTTTTGCGTCTTCTTCACCTGTGTTTTGATCAGGAAATTCTGTACTCATTCAGAAGATGTGTAATAGCGCCCCCTAGCGTATAACAGTGAAAACACAGAAACCCGGAAACTTCTGTGTTTGGAGGGAAAGTGTTTTCTCACAAACAACGGAAAATTCTGTTTTTGGCTGAAGTGTTTGGCGGGGAAAGAGTTAAAAGACTACAATTAAACAAAGTATATATTATATAGCCTATGAAATTCAACCCACCAAAGTGGCTAGTAGGAGTACACGCCACTGCTGAAATCCACCCGTATTTGACGGGTTGGTGTGTGTTAATGTCAAGCCTGGCAAGTCAATGAGTTACTAGAGAACCAACAGATTCATCAACAAATCGGACATAGGCACTGTATTTCTCTCATGAACATGCCAAGGACAGCTTTTAAGTGAAAAACAAACATAAAATGTTCAGTTTACTTGAAAATCCATGTTGAGAATTATATTATTTAATGCAGTGTCAATACAGTCTCATGAATGCACAGTCGAGCACGGAAGACCAGCGGCCAAGGTCAGGATTTTCGTTAAATAATACATTCAATTTCAGTTTGATTTCTACCAAACCCTATCGCAAACCCCCAGCAACACAGTTTTTAACCCCGAGTAAAGGAACGTTTCACATGTACTTTAGAAGCAGGGTTAACGCCTTTGCACACTGAGTCCGAAATTTTCGCATGCCTTTTTTCGTATTAGTGATCCGAAAAATTTGTCAAGCACAGAGACCTTGCACAGTCCGATGTGTATTAATGAATGTGTTACGAAACAAAACACAAAATACAAAATGCCGTCTTCACGTAGTGATTTTTTGTCCTCTCTCTTCTTAAATAGAGAAAAAGAAAGAGGTTCCGTTGCACAATAATGGTTCCATCATCCACTCCTGCGATCGCGTAGAGAGGAAGGAGAGTTCCACCTCCTTATCAAGGAGCTGTGTGATTATCCAGACCGATTCAAAGTTTACTTTAGAATGTCAGTGACTCAGTTTGATGCTTTGCTAGCGATACTGGAGCCACATATTAAAAAGAAGACCACCAATTTCCGTGAATCAATTGATCCTAAGGATCTGCGCGCGCACACACACACGGTTTACAGGGACTTGGTGTGCTATAATTATAGCTGTGATATAATAATATTAGTAGTATTTTTGATACAATAATATTTGTAGGCTATATATAATTGTAGGTATCTGAGCACTGGCGATTCATTCACCACCATTGCCAGCAGTTTAGGTTAGGCATCAGATTAAGCACTGTAGATGGGAAAAACGGATGTGAAAAACACCGAAAATCGAACCTGTTCCGAATTTTTTTGTGACGGATGAAAGTTTCGGAGGCAGTGTGCAAGCGTGACTGACATAACGTGTGGTCGAATTTATTTTTTGACGTGCAAAAATTTTGCATGCGAATATCGGACTCAGTGTGCAAAGGCCTTTAGCACCGCTTTTTACCCGGGGTTATGAAACACTGCTCCAGAGAAATGATGCGTTAAAGCAGAATGTTAAAGCTAGACGCTTAGCAGCAGACAACCAATCGAGTCTCATATTTTGGACAGTTTTTGGACAGTCACGGAATGTAAAATGTGAAAAGTCAGCTTATGAACTATGAGCAGTGTGAGACATGAAGCGAGATAACCCAGGATTCAGTTTACCCGTGGTTTAGTATGACCTGGGGTAAGCTATTTCAAGTGTAAAAAGCCCTTATATACGACACGTGTTGCATGGGACCACACTGCGATACTTTTTTAAAGCTTGATACTGGTCGCTGTTCACTGTCATTATATGAACGAGTGCAAGTAGGACATTTTGTTTTATTTCTCCTTTGTGGTCCAAAAAAGAAAGAAAGACATACTGCATTAGAATAACACCAGGGTGAGTAAATGATGACTTAATTTTCATTTTAGGGTGAATTATCCCTTTAAGTAAACTGAACTTGTTAGAATTGTTTGTCATACAGACCAGTTTTATGATACTTTCATTGCACCTTTTTCAGTCATTCAGTTATTCATTACATTGGAATGAGTTGCCAGGATATCCTTTAAAAAATATCTTGATTTCCACACTAGATTTCATACAGGTTCGGAACAACATAGCCTACGGGTGAGTAAACAATGGCAGCGCATTCATTTTTGGATGAACTATCCCTTTAAAAGAAGTGAAAACGTAGTAGAGGGGCATAACTGACACAGTGAGGGTATCTCATGGGAACATCCAAGTGATACATTCTCTCTGAAAATGGTAGGCAGGCAGACAAACACATCCATGGCCACATCCTGCAGCTCTCAAAGGGGCCCTGATTCCACCCACTCCATGGCACTGTGCTAATGCACTCTCAGAAAGGTCAATACTCACACAAACACACACACACGTACACAAGTCTCAGCGCTCAGCTCAGCTATTGAAAGGAACCTCCCAGAGCACTTTTAATTGTCAGTCGCTACAAGCCACACACAGACACTCTGGAGTGAATCTAAAATCCATTAAATGGGAAATTTGAATTGTAAAAAGTGAGGGTGGTTTTAAAAAAAAAACTTTAGTTTGGTAGGTCATCGGGATCAAAGATAGAACGAGGCCTTAAATTTCAAGTCCAAAAAACATAACTACTTTTTATGTTTTGTGGCTGAGTGGGAATATAAAATATTATACTATACTATACTATACTATACTATACTATACTATACTATACTATACTATACTATACTATACTATACTATACTATACTATACTAATAGGCTTTACAATTAAAAATGTTAATGAAATAAATGATGAAAACGCATGATATTCTGATTAATTGATCAAATTGGCTGAGAAAAACACAAGTGAGCTGCAGCAAAAGGTAAAATAAAATATAAAAGCATCGATAGAATAAAAAAAAAATTGAATAAAAAAATTTATAATATATAAAATAAAAATAGAATATATAAAAAAATAAAAAATAAAAAAAATATATAAAATAAAATATTATATATATATATATATATATATATATATAAAGAAAAAATTATATAATATATACATAACATTAATATTTAATATATATATAAATATATATAAAATAAAATATATAAACTAAAATAAAATAACTAAAATAAAAATAGAACAAAAAATAAAATCTAAAACAAATAAAATAAATAATATATATAAAATAAAATAAAAAATATAATATATATATAAAATATATAAATAAAATGTATATTTTACACACAGCGCGGATGTACACCTAGCCGAATTGCACTGTAGGGGGCGAGAGAACGAGTCTTCGAACCTGTGTGTATGCCTACTAGTGTTGTCAAAAATGTCCATATTTCGCTATGTATCGATACTGAAATATCTGAAACGATACAATACTCATTTTCTACAGTATCGATATCAGCTGCGCTCTCCTCTCCGACCGACAGCGAGTGACACGCACCCGCCTCCTCTCATTCAGTCCGGTTAACCCTCTGAACATTGCGAACGGGTGTTCTGCTGGACTTTTGTTAGTATTGGTGTGACCGGTCTGAGTTTCGCATGGGGTTGCACATAACGTTAATTCTACTAATTCCCACAGATTTCGCGCTCGCATCTGAAGCGCACACACACATACCGTAATAAAGCCGCCTCTGACATACAAGTGCAAAAATGAGCTCCTTTTTCCAGCTTATTAATGGTCAAATACACTCAAAAATGTCTCAATGCCCACCTTGGTGAGTTTTAACGTAAACACAGTCGTAACCAGCTCACAGGAACAGTGTTTGGATATGCGTGCGTCAGGTCTTAAAGGGACAGAATTTAATTATTATTCTACAAAACTACAAAAAGACAAACGATTACTTACGGGCACACATATTCTGAATGCCTTCGGCAGAATTAAAATGAGCCATTTCAATCTAGATTAATTTTGGAATTAATCTAGATTAAAAAAATTAATCTATGCCCACCACTAATATATATATAGCTAAAATAAAATAAATAAAATACAAAATAGAATAAAAAAATTATATATAAAATAAAATATAAAATATATAAAATAAAAAAATATTAAAATAAAATACATTTTAAAAAAGCCATCTTAGGAAAAAAACACTCTACAGGTCTGAAATAAAAAAAATAAAATAAAAGCTAAGGGGTAAAAAAATCAGTCAAACTAGTCTTCTAAAATAAAACAATAACATTACATTTAAAAAGGGGAGCTTGGCTGTACTGAACTACTTTAAATTATGAGTAGCTTGGAGCTCAGAAAGCTAGTTTTGAAGCTAGTTACTCAAACACAAATAATAACCCTAAACTACACTGAAGTCTGTTGATCTATAACTCTAAAACAAATCCAAGTACCAGAACACTGCAGTGATACAAATCTGTTGTATTCTACTCCATGTACCATACAATACTACAATAACAAGGCCCATGTTTTGTCTGTGAAATAGAGAAACAGAATTTTGGATGAATATTTCATGTTGGCATGTTGGGTGGTTTGTTTTCAGTACAGTGTTTGTTTTTCTGAAGCATCATTTGTCTTTGCCATTCATTCAGTCGGAAAACAGAAAAATAAATATATGAAACATGCTTTCTTAAAGTAGATGTTTTCCATGTCTATTTATACAGTACTGCACTTCACAAAAGAAGTGTGCTCTGCCAGAAGAGCACTAAATGTAAATGTGAGTGTTCGTTTATGCGTTCTGCATGAGTGTGTGTTGTGCATGAAAAGTGTTGCGAGATGTCTGTGGAGTAAAAGTCAGAGCCTGTGATCTCACAGGTATATAATCACTATCAGCTGTAAGCACACACAAACACACTCTCTGAGAGACTGCGATACTCTGTGTGTATGTGTGTCTCTTCCTATGAGGACAATGTGTGTTTACACAAATGGGTAAAATAACTACAATTACTACAGATAAGTGGTGGTTATTTAGCTCAGAAACAGCGTGTGAAGCACAGCTCTTCATCCCGAGGCTTAAGTCTGATCTGAAGCTTTGAGGTCTTCACTGCAGGTAAGGACAAAATAACTACACATAAAATCACTTCCTGCTAACTTACATCAACAGTTTATCTCTCACAGGCACACATGCACTAATTTTACCTGATGGAACCAAGCTGACTTCATCATAATACACCCCCCTCCCCCCCCTCCCCTTCTTGCTCTCTTTCTCTCAAAATTACATTTTTACTACTCATTTCTACTACTTTATCTACACATAATGAAACAAGATTGCTATTATCCACACAAATTGAAAAAAAAAAATTTTATAAAAGAGGCATCAGTATCAGTACTGGCATTGGTGATATTGACCTTCATTCAGTGTGAAAAATATAATTATGACTATACAAAATGTAAATATTAGTAGTGATTAATTTAAGTATCTTAAATTTAAGTCATTTAAGACTTGATAAGTATCAGTATATATTATATATAATAAAATGTGTTATATTTATATATAAAATATTTATAATTATATATAATATAAATTATATAAATATATATTAACAGTATATACATGCAAATATTTATTAATATATATATATACACACACTCACCTAAAGGATTATTAGGAACACCATACTAATACTGTGTTTGACCCCCTTCAGCCTTCAGAACTGCCTTAATTCTACGTGGCATTGACTCAACAAGGTGCTGAAAGCATTCTTTAGAAATGTTGGCCCATATTGATAGGATAGCATCTTGCAGTTGATAGAGATTTGTGGGATGCACATCCAGGGCACGAAGCTCCTGTTCCACCACATCCCAAAGATGCTCTATTGGGTTGAGATCTGGTGACTGTGGGGGCCATTTTAGTACAGTGAACTCATTGTCATGTTCAAGAAACCAATTTGAAATGATTCGAGCTTTGTGACATGGTGCATTATCCTGCTGGAAGTAGCCATCCGAGGATGGGTACATGGTGGTCATAAAGGGATGGACATGGTCAGAAACAATGCTCAGGTAGGCCGTGGCATTTAAACGATGCCCAATTGGCACTAAGGGGCCTAAAGTGTGCCAAGAAAACATCCCCCACACCATTACACCACCACCACCACCACCAGCCTGCACAGTGGTAACAAGGTATGATGGATCCATGTTCTCATTCTGTTTACGCCAAATTCTGACTCTACCATCTGAATGTCTCAACATAAATCCAGACTCATCAGACCAGGCAACATTTTTCCAGTCTTCAACTGTCCAATTGTGGTGAGCGCGTGCAAATTGTAGCCTCTTTTTCCTATTTGTAGTGGAGATGAGTGGTACCCGGTGGGGTCTTCTGCTGTTGTAGCCCATCCGCCTCAAGGTTGTGCGTGTTGTGGCTTCACAAATGCTTTGCTGCATACCTCGGTTGTAACGAGTGGTTATTTCAGTCAAAGTTGCTCTTCTATCAGCTTGAATCAGTCGGCCCATTCTCCTCTGACCTCTAGCATCAACAAGGCATTTTCGCCCACAGGACTGCTGCATACTGGATGTTTTTCCCTTTTCACACCATTCTTTGTAAACACTAGAAATGGTTGTGTGTGAAAATCCCAGTAACTGAGCAGATTGTGAAATACTCAGACCGGCCCGCCTGGCACCAACAACCATGCCACGCTCAAAATTGCTTAAATCACCTTTCTTTCCCATTCTGACATTCAGTTTGGAGTTCAGGAGATTGTCTTGACCAGGACCACACCCCTAAATGCATTGAAGCAACTGCCATGTGATTGGTTGATTAGATAATTGCATTAATGAGAAATTTAACAGGTGTTCCTAATAATCCTTTAGGTGAGTGTATATATATCATATTAAAGGTGCACTATGTAAAAAAAATCCAGTAAAATATCCAAAAACCACTAGGCCGGTGTTATTTATTTTGTTCAGTTGAGTACTTAAAATATCCCAAAACTATTTGTAAATCATGAGAAAATTGCTATTTTACCCAAGGAACCGGGACGAGTGAGGGAGTCGCCTGTCAATGGCGTCATATCTGCGTTACCCTGGGTTTCCGTTTTATTTAGCAGAAACGTTTTACTCTCACTGCAGTGTGCAACAAGTGTCATAGCAGCAGCCGAGCGAACGCACATAGTAACGTCATAACATAATTTTCAACACACTCAAATGTGTCTAATATGATAAACAGAGCAGCGTTACCTCATACTCATGACCGGAAAAGCGGAAATGGCGCTGCGACTGTGGCATAATAAAAGTCCCGCTGCTCACGAGGCATGTGTTGCGTTCATCTTATTAACAATCAGCAGCCTTGCTCAGCTCCCAAAACACTCGGCCCTGCTCTGCTTCATACTACAGTAACGTTAATAATCGCATCAATGAACATGATTTCTGCACGAGTCCTATCCTGATTCGGACCACATGTCTCAAGATTCTGCGCTCAAACTTGGCGTCATCAAACTACGCCTTTGTTTTGAATAGGTGACCTCTAGCTGACGGAAAAGTGACATAGTGCACCTTTAACATTAGTTAACTGCATTTGTTACTATACAATGAAAATATTTCAAAAGCATTTATTAATCTTACATCCACTTCAATCCATGCCATTTTTCTTCCTTTATTAAAAGTTGTATGCACGGGTGGGTTGAAACCAGGACCACTAACACCAAAAGCAAGAATCAAAACTCCTGACTTATAACATGCATAGCATTTTTTATTCTCTTTGTATGCTTTATGTAGTAAATATACACTCACCTAAAGGATTATTAGGAACACCTGTTCAATTTCTCATTAATGCAATTATCTAATCAACCAATCACATGGCAGTTCCTTCAATGCATTTAGGGGTGTGGTCCTGGTCAAGACAATCTCCTGAACTCCAAACTGAATGTCAGAATGGGAAAGAAAGGTGATTTAAGCAATTTTGAGCGTGGCATGGTTGTTGGTGCAAATGTCTTGTTGATGCTAGAGGTCAGAGGAGAATGGGCCGACTGATTCAAGCTGATAGAAGAGCAACTTTGACTGAAATAACCACTCGTTACAACCGAGGTATGCAGCAAAGCATTTGTGAAGCCACAACACGCACAACCTTGAGGCGGATGGGCTACAACAGCAGAAGACTCCACCGGGTACCACTCATCTCCACTACAAATAGGAAAAAGAGGCTACAATTTGCACGAGCTCACCACAATTGGACAGTTGAAGACTGGAAAAATGTTGCCTGGTCTAATGAGTACAGGTATGGATTTCTGTTGAGACATTCAGATGGTAGAGTCAGAATTTGGCGTAAACAGAATGAGAACATGGATCCATCATGCCTTGTTACCACTGTGCAGGCTGGTGGTGGTGGTGTAATGGTGTGGAGGATGTTTTCTTGGCACACTTTAGGCCCCTTAGTGCCAATTGGGCATCGTTTAAATGCCACGGCCTACCTGAGCATTGTTTCTGACCATGTCCATCCCTTTATGTCCACCATGTACCCATCCTCTGATGGCTACTTCCAGCAGGATAATGCACCATGTCACAAAGCTCGAATCATTTCAAATTGGTTTCTTGAACATGACAATGAGTTCACTGTACTAAAATGGCCCCCACAGTCACCAGATCTCAACCCAATAGAGCATCTTTGGGATGTGGTGGAACGGGAGCTTCGTGCCCTGGATGTGCATCCCACAAATCTCCATCAACTGCAAGATGCTATCCAATCAATATGGGCCAACATTTCTAAAGAATGCTTTCAGCACCTTGTTGAATCAATGTCACGTAGAATTAAGGCATTTCTGAAGGCGAAACGGGGTCAAACACAGTATTAGTATGGTGTTCCTAATAATCCTTTAGGTGAGTGTATGTATATAATAATAATGGAGCCCTTCAGGGCTGTGTTCTCAGCCCACTCCTGTACTCCTTGTACACACATGACTGTGTGGCAACCCACAGCTCCAACACCATCATCAAGTTTGCTGACGATACGACGGTGGTAGGTCTCATCACCGACAATGATGAAACGGCCTACAGAGAGGAGGTGCACACTCTGACACGGTGGTGTCAGGAGCACAACCTCTCCCTCAACGTCAGCAAGACCAAGGAGCTGGTGGTCGACTTCAGGAGGAATGAGAGAGAACACCGCCCCATCACCATCGATGGAGCACCGGTGGAGAGAGTCAGCAGCTTCAAGTTCCTCGGTGTCCACATCACAGAGGAACTCTCATGGTCCGTCCACACTGAGGCCGTTGTGAAGAAGGCTCATCAGCGCCTTTTCTTCCTGCGACGGCTGAGGAGGTTTGGAATGAACCGCCACATCCTCACACGCTTCTACAGCAGCACCATCGAGAGCCTGCTGACTGGCTGCATCACCACCTGGTACGGCAACAGTACCGCCCGCAACCGCAAAGCCCTGCAAAGGGTAGTGCGCACGGCCAGCTGCATCATCGGAGGTGAGCTTCCCTCCCTCCAGGACATTTATGCCAGGCGGTGTGTGAAGAGAGCTCAGAGGATCATCAGAGACTCTAGCCACCCGAGCCATGGGCTGCTCTCACTGCTGCCATCAGGCAGACGGTACCGCAGCATCAGAACACGCACCAGCCGACTCCAGAACAGCTTCTTCCCACAAGCAATCAGACTACTTAACTCTTGATCCATCAGTATCATAACACACACTGGACAGAATATCACTCAGCACAACCCACTGTAGATACACACACATTATATACACATTTATTTATCATACAGCATCTATTGCACTTTGGACTTCAATTTGTAAACATATTGTATACTGTACATTGTATATTATTACTATAGCTTAATGTATACTGTTATTGTTTAATGTATGTTTAGTGTATATTGTTTTAAGTATATGTATATTGTAAGTATGTGTATATTGTTTAAAGCTGTGAGAACTACACTCACATTGTGTAAATTATTGTTTATTGTAGTGTATACTGTGCTGTGAGTAATTGTGTGCGCATCAGATGATGTAATCTGATGTTGCTTAAATGTTGTACATGTCATGTCATGACTACTATGTTGCTCGGAACTGCACCTAAGAATTTCACCTACTGTTGCACTTGTGCATATGGTAGAGTGACAAATAAAGTGATTTGATTTGATAATACTACCTTAAGAGGGTTTCAACATACTGTTTTTTGGGGTATTGGGAGTCAGGTCATGTCTTATCTTGCCTAGCGCACCAGTATCACCACAACCACCTCAAAACCCTAATTTAACCCCTGCGCCACGGCGGTCACATGTTAATGAGCTGATATAGTTTCAAATTCCCAAATGTTGTCTGCATAGTACCTCAAACTGTTTCCACAACAGCAAATCAGTTTTTCCATGAGACGTCCCCTTTAAAATTAAGCACTGCGGCTAAAGCCCGGGTGAACAACAGTACATCATAGGTGTATTTGTTTTCAGGCTGTTGGCAGCGTCAGCGCTGGCAGCTCGTAGGCCTGCAGGCAGAGCGGACGGTGATGGATGTTTGGTGGGTGGAGCCGGGGAGACCCTTGCAGGCCGGGGCCGGCTCTGCTCATGGGGTATGTCACCGAGCTGCAAACTGCCACAGCTTAAATAGGCAAAAGATGACATTGAGTAGTTCGGCTTACATAAAATACTGCTGCAATAGTTTCACTATTAATTTTTAATGTTGCACCTTGGCTAGCCCCGTTCTTGTCTCCAAAACCAATGCACTTTTCCCCCCTGGTTTTCAGGGATTGTATTGAGAATGAAAGAGAGAGATATGGATAGAGGAGGCCAGCAGATAAGACAGACTCTGGCCCTTGTCAATCTGTTCAAACACACACACACACACACACACACACACACACACACACACACACACACACACACACACACACACACACACACACACACACACACACACACACACACACACACACACACACACACACACACACACTGAATGAAGGCCTCATAAAAGGCATTAACTATGCAACAGCACAGCAATAGCACAGTGATATAGTACAGAGAACCAGAGAGCAACTGCATCCACATTTGAGGAAGGAAATGAACACACGGCTGGTCTGAGAATATCCCTGAAGAACGGTGTGTGTGTGTGTGTAAACATAAGCCTTGTTACAAAACATCATGCTATAGTGAACACACTGTTATCAGCATGTTTCTGTGAAATGAGAGATAAACAAATAAAGAGCAATAATGAATAAACCAGATTTTCTTCAGAAGGTGTTTGTCATAGGTTGTTGCCAAGGTGTTGCAATGGGGTGTTGCAATGGTGTTCTGAGTGGTCAAATTGCTATGCAATTACTAAGCAACTCATTTGCATAAAGTTGATCTTATTGCAACTTTGTTGCATCGCCAACGGTCCCTGTTGTTCGTGTAGACAGAAATCGCCAATCGACTCACTTTAATGGGGACCAATTATGCCCCTTTTTACAAGATGTAATATAAGTGTGTTTTCCCAGAATGTGTCTGTGAAGCTCAAAATACCACACAGATCATTTATTATACTATGCCCAAAATGTCCCTTTTGGAAGCAAAAACACGCTATGTGTGTGTGTGTGTGTGTGTGTGTGTGTGTGTGTGTGTGTCTTTAAATGCAAATGAGCTGCTGCTCCCCGCCCTCCTTTACAGAAGAAGGCTGTGCCTCTACAGCGTGTGCCTCAGATACTCTGATTATATGGGGCCGTTTCCACAGAACACGTTTTTGCATTCCATTTAGCTTCTTTTTCATTGTTTTCTATGTAAAACACGTGCTAAATGGACCTAACGGATGTCAATAATTTTTTTTTAATTCATGTGCCCTCCCTCATAATGTTTAATCAAAATAACTTCCTCTTGCAGCGACATCTCTTCTCTGATGATGTGTTTACTGGCATGAGGGCGGGACAACCTGTCACTCACATGAGACCAACCAATAGCAAACCACAACCATCTAATCAATTCCCAATGTACTAGTGTTGTCAAAAGTACCGACTGAGATACCAATTCGGTACTGAAATGTAAAAAAATGTGACGCTTTGAGCGCTTTTGGGCGGAACTGTAAACACCTCTGACTGGCCATTGCGCTCAAGCGCTCATCAAATATGTCTGTGATTGGCTACAATGACCAGCACTTCAAAAACATGTTATAAATATACATCAGTGACGCTTTACACAGATACACACGGGAGTGTTTGAACGCAGGCTCAGCCTACCGGTCCGCTGGTCGACGCCTGCTTGTGCTTTCAGATGCTCCCGCTTTCAAAACACTTTAAAACACTTCCGTGCATTGATCATTGTAGCCAATCACAGATACACATCCGATGAGCGTGTGAGCACAATGGCCAGTCAGAGGTGTTTACGACTCCAGCTCAACAGCACTCAAAGCGTCACATTTAAAAAAGAAAATCGGTATCGCGGTCGGCACTTTTGACAACACTACAATGGACCTACATTTTTCTTGTTCAAGAATCCGTGGCTGCGTTTACACTGGCACAACAAAAAATCCGATTTTTTTCCTGACACAGATCGGAATTTGTTGTGTAAACACAAAAATCCGCACGAGATCCTATTTTTCCGTATCCGTTCTGAGCCACTTCCAAATGCAGTTTTAAATCAGATACATATCCGCTATCTGGACATCCGACCTACGTCTAAACACGAATATCCGATTAACCTTTGAATTCCAAGCCACCACAAGGCCAGGGCGACACGTTTGCTCACAAATATAGATTTTTTAATGTTGTATTATGAAGCAGATGTGCTTGAGTTCCTCGCCCGCAAGTGAAAACTTTAGAAAGTTGCGCACAAACATTCAGGAGCTGGTTTTAAACCTCTACCCCATGAGTTTTATAAATAAAACAGCTTCACGTACTGAAAGCTACATTATATTTCTTAGCAATAAGGCGTTAACTTCACTGTAATTAAACCAACAAGCTTCACTAAGGATACTCACTTGTGTAAAAATGTAATCCTGCAGCGCTACTTTATTTCACTTCAGAATTCTAGATCTATTGAGCAGAAATTACCGCTATTTTCCTGTCCGTTCAGTAGGGCTGGGCGGTACCGCTGTATACTATATGGTAGCAATGGTTTAAAATGTCTATCGTTATAGATTTAGCTATATTGTGTATATCGCTGTTTGTAAATGTATACATGTAGCACAGCACCATTGACACTTTAGAGTGATGAAACGCATGAATGAGACAATAAAAGCAGGAGGTGGTTGATGTGAAAAAATTGTTATTAAGAGCAATAAGCTACTGACTGGAACACTGCCAAAGTGCGCACACGGAAAGCTGCCTTTCACAGAAGGCGATGGTGAATTTGGGACATGCTTGATGTTAAAAAGAGTTATTAAGGCAAGACATTACAGGCAAAAACTGTTTTTTCATGCATCTGTCAATTTTGAGATTTCGGGCTTTTTGGCTTTTCATAAAGTGTTTTTTTCAGACTAGTGGAAAGAAAATATCCAAAATTATAAGTGTATCTTTTATAGCACTTTATCTATTTGTGTCTGTAGATTACAGTACATATTTTTAAAGGCCAGTCAGAAATCTCCACTTCAGCAGCACTTACATACAGAAAACTATAGTTTTATTCCTATCTATATTCTGAAGGTTTTAACAGAGGGGTTTTGTTCATATATAATATGCATGATTTTATACAACATTTTATTCCTAAAAAATTGCGATTTTTTTTTCTGACTGTTGACAGTTTTTCTGATTTATGGAGTGATAAAAAGAGATATCCAAAATCCGCTCTGTAAAAACCTTTGGCTCTAATATGTCAAAAAAGAGAAAAGAAACAAGAATTTCGAACGTGGCTTTATTCAATGTTCAGATTTTTGTTCTAGAAATGTATGCAAATGAGTGCATATTTAATTACATAATGTCTTATTTGCATATTTAAACATAACATTTCAGAAAACTTACAATATATTTTTACAAATGTTTGCAATTTTTTATGTAATCAATCAACATGCGACCGCAGTTCTCTTTCACATCGTATTGCACTTGAATGGTCGAATACACACACAATTGTGTCAAAATGCCCATCGTGTGGAGAAAATAAAAATGTGGGTGGGTCCTTTCCCAAAATATTTTTACTGGAGTAGATGCCATTCACATTAAGTACAAATATATCGCCGTGTTCACTAAACGTCTGGTTGGATATATTTGTATTAGGGAAAACACAGAATCCTTAACAGCTGTAATAGTGTAGGGGTAAGTCGCATGGCATCAAGTTTTGACGCAAATCTACACGAGGTTGGAAACCGAACTCGCTCTACTCCCTTTTCCCATCACATATCAGATCGGAAAGGCATTTATTTTCAATAAAAATGAAGAAAATATTAGAACAGTGAAAATAAAGCGTCTAACGTGTTTAATAATATGTGTTTATCAGTTAGGGGTAGGTAAACAGACGTGCTGAATTAGAGACTATAAAAGTGAGCGGGTCCAATATCATTGGTCGTAAAAAGTGGGTGGGTCTTTATAAAAATATAATGGATCTGTGCATTCGCTCTTAAAGTGACAGCAGCCTAATCAAACACAATCAAAAATAACACTTTCTGCTCTTTACTGAATATATCAATATCGTGAAATAAAATTTGGTCATATTGCCCACCCCTAATTTGAGGTATCATTCATGTTGGTAGCACAAACAATGAGCGATAAGTAACACACTGAAGTTTAATAATTTGCTTCGAAAAATCTTGCATTCGAATCTCTAACCCTAAGTACAGGCAACACTAAGTGAAACTGAGCTTAGCAAGTGCCACTAATAAAAGGAATGAAAATGCTCTAAAGAAAGCGCCACAGTCAGAAGAATCCTTCAGATATCAGCGGACGGATATCAGTGTGAAATCCATCAGTATGGTCCCTATAGAGTGGCGAAGAAAAACATTATTCTTTTGAAGACACATCTGTCTAATGTCTTCATAGAGAGCAGTATGGCAGCAGAGAACGTCAATATGCCATGGCAACCAGAGGACCGCATTTCAAAGCTCTCTGTTGACGCCCAACACCAAGGATGAAAATCTACACTCCTGAAAGCTCTTGCTACACACTCTAAAGATATTGGTGAGGTTATCTGGGAAGATCCTGAAGAACCACAATACCTTATACTGTAAATTAAACAAGCTTGCTGGTTCTAGAGTGACTCCAGACAAAACCAGAACCAGACAAAAGCGCACCACTGCAAAGGAAAGGAAACAGTATCTGACTAAAGCAATTTCATATCGAGAGCCGTTTCATATACTATGCACTAAAAGTACGTACTTTGCTGGAGATGTGAGACTTCATACAGTGAGGTCTAAAAATCAGAGAGCTCAATCTGGGATTAAGAACTTTTTTAAACGTATTTTATTTTACTTCTTTTATTAGAAATAAAAAGGGTTTAGTTCTGAAAATATAAATTAATAAATCATTTAATAAATATGCGTTTTAATTTAGTTAAAATTAAATATAAAATGAACACATTTAAACATTAAATATTTCATATAAAATGTTAAAAATTAAATATTCAGTCAGTTATAACTGATAAATTATAATTAGAATATATAGTTTTAAAGATATACGTAACATTTTTTTATATATATATAAATATATATTAAGTAGGGCTGAAAAGATCGAATTAATTTAATCTAAAGCGCAATTACACAATGTGCTGATTAATCGAATTAATCGCAATTTAATCACATTAAAATTGGCTGAGAAATTACCCCTAAAAAATCATTTAAAGGTGCACTATGTAACTTTTCCATCCGCTAGAGGTCGCCTATTCAAAACAAAGGCGTAGTTTGATGACGCCAAGTTTGAGCACAGAATCTTGGGACATGTGGTCTTCACCTCACAGTCGGTGTAAAAGAATCAGGATAGGACTCGGGCAGAAATCCTGTTCATGGATGCGATAATTAACGTTACTGTAGTATGAAGCAGAGCAGGACCGAGTGTTGTGGGAGCTGAAATTATTCAGACATTTTGACCTGAAGTGTTTTTTCTTGAATTGCATTTTACACTACAGACTGAACAAAATGAAGCATTGCTTGGTCATTGTTTGACCTACAATGGTATTATCTAATTGTGTACTTAAATTTAACATGCAGCTGACAGCTGATTGGTTGATTGTAATCCATTACATAACTTCCTATCAAAGTTATCTGACATTATCAAGACAGATTTGTTCTGACACAGTTCTTTTAATACCATTTTCTAAACTACAGCGAATAAACTGTGATAATGTGAAAACATGTGGAAGGTGTCTGAATAAATTTTGGTTTGACTGTATTTTTGTTGGCAAAACTGAGCTAAAACAGACAATATTGTGTATAAAATCTAACACAGTATTAACCTCTTATTTATTGAACCGTTGTATAAAATCAATATCACATTTGCACTTGTGCTTTTCGGGACAAAAACATGCAAATGTGCTCATAGTCACCTCATGGCGTAGAAAATGAGCCGTGCTGCTACCAAACCTTGTATAATATATGCTGGCAAGATGTCCATATTTCACATTATAGTGCACAAACTGTTTTATCTAGTAGCAAAAGCCCTGCAGATCAGCTGTTTTACGATTTCAGCACTCCACCAACCTCCAGTCCATCTGTCTGCTCTATTAGAGCTTGTGACCAGTGTACACACACACACAAACAAACATGCATATGAATTCATATGCACTCCTACACACCTTAAACAGGGGGGAAAAAGTGGATGTGTGCACACATAGTCAGTCTGTGCCACACACCCGTTAAACCTCAGAGGAGAAAGAAATGGATCCAGTGAGGTGGGTGACACTCACCAGACACTCCACCATATGTGGTGCGCCTTCCTCGGCCGATGCCAGGCCAGGGAGAGCCGTCTGCCTTGAGTCCCATCAGCCCTGAAACCGTGTTGGTGGCTGTGACGCCATCTGCTCCACCTGCGCCAACAGGGAAGAGACATTAGGCATGGGGAAGGGGAGGGAGGAAGGCCAAATTCCCCCAAAATCTGGATCCCGAAACCTGGGGGTCTGTTTGTGTAGAGTTTTGAACTCAGTAAAAGAAATGTCAGGCTGTTAGTCGAGGTCGTGAGGGGAATGTGTTTCTAGGGCAGCTCTAATGTCTGGACTGGGAAACAGTTTTATTGAGGACATGTTCTACACTTCTGTTCCTTTTCCCTGAAGTACATTTATAACATTAGTCAAGGTTTCTTTCAGCAGAAATTTGCAATTTAGTTGTATATGACCATTTTCCATCATTCTCTGACCTTTAAAATTAAACAGGCTGTTTTTGCCAATGTACCTTTAAGACTCTATATGTCAATTTTGATAAGTAAAAGCAAAAAGGGCAAAGAATGCACATTATTTAATGTTTATCTATGTGTTCGATTATTTTTATGTGCTGCATAATGATGGGAAGTGTAGTTTGGTTGACTTTTACTGGGAAAGCTGAGGTAGATTGTATCTTTGGCTAATAAATTTACCACTATACTCATACCAAAATGGTATAAATACACCATAAAAACAGTCAAATACCTTCCTGTGCAGCCTTGGCAATGTCCACGATGTTGGTCACATTAGGGGTGAGTTTGGCAAAGAACGGAATACAGACAGCCTGCCGAACCCACCGACAGATGTTCCGCACCAGCTCTGGATCCTGATCAAATGGGTCATGAAACCAACAAGCAAACTTAAACAAAGACAAAACAGGCATAAGAAAACAAAACAGCAGAACTTAAATGAACAGTTGAAGAATTAGTTCACTTCAGAAAGAAAATGTCCTGATAATTTACTCACCCCCACGTCATCCAAGATGTTCATGTCTTTCTTTTGTCAAGTTTTTGGAGGAAAACATTCCAGGATTTTTCTTCATATAGTGGCAACCAAAAGTTGAAGGTCCAGATTGCAGTTTCAAAGGGCTCTACATGATCCCAGCCGAGGAATAAGGGTCTTATCTAGCTAAACGATAATAATAATTTAAAATGTATATACATTTCAACCACAAATGCTCATCTTGCACTGCCCTGCGATGCTCCACGCATTATGTAATCACGTTGGAAAGGTCACCAGGTCACCAGTCATGGGCGTCAGAAGCAAAAAAAATTTAGGTGGGCCCTCTCTCAGAATATTTTTACTGGAGTAGATGCCATTTACATTTAGTACAAATATACCGCCTTGTTTGCTAAACGTCTGGTTGGGCCAGACAAAATTACGGAAATCAATGTATCATTGAGAGCGGCAATAGTGTAGGGGTAAGACACATGGCATCAAGTTTTGACGCAAATCGACCCGAGGATCGAATCCGCCTTTTGCCGAACTCACTCTACTGGGTCTACTCTACATACATCAGATCGGAAAGGCATTTATTTTCAAAATATAAGAAAAGTGGAAATAAAGCATCTAACATGTTTTTAATAATAAGTGTTTATCGGTTAGGGGTAGGTAAACAGACGTGCTGAATTAGAGACTATAAACGTGACTGGGTCCAATGTCATTGATCGTAAAATGTGGGTGTGTCTTGTCCCACAATACAATGGTTCCGACGCCCATGGACCCAGTGCCAAAAAACTTTCGCAAAGGTCGTTTGATTTAGTCTTTGCGCGTTTGCTTTGTTAACGCTGGGTCGGTACGCCTACGTCACGTGTGACCTTTCCAACGTGATTATGTAATGCGTGGAATCCTGGAATGTTTTCCTCAAAAAGCTTAATTTCGACTGAAGGAAGAAAGACATGAAAGATCACATGGGGGTGAGTAAATGATCAGGAAACAATCTGAAGTGAACTAATTCTTTAACATCAAAAAGATTTTGATTACAGCCTTGAAGTCTTGACTACTTGACTACTCTTGACTAATTGACTACATTAATGATACTTTTATGTTGCTTTGCATTCGTTGTTGATTCTTGAAAGCTCTAGTCACCATTCACAGTAACTAAAATGACTAGTAAAGAATTTCTTTAGAAACTTATTTGGAATGAAATGAGAGTAAATTATGAAAATCAACATTTTTGGGTTAACTGTTCCTTCTGTCATCATTTAGATAGACAGTTGATGATAGCGTCAGTTGTCTGGTTACCAACATTCTTTCAAATATATGCTTTTGTGTTCAAGAGAAGAAAGAAACTCATACAGGTTTGGAACAACATAAGGATAAGTAAATGATGACAGAATGTTCATATTTTGGGGGAACTAACCCTTTAAATATTGGTAGACTGATAGACCCGAATCTCTCTCTCTCTTTCTGTGTGTGTGTGTGTGTGTGTGTGTGTGGGAGAGAGAGGAATACAAGCGAGTGATAGATGGAGAGGGGAGCCTGTAGTTGGCGGTGTGAGAGAGAGAGAGAGGGATCATAACAGTGTGAACTGCTGTTCCAGGAGGATTCATGCTTTATTAAGCTGCCCTGGTCTGTCAGTCTGTGCTGTTTAGTGAGAGAGAAAGACTGAGAGAGAGAGAGAGAGAGAGAGAGAGAGAGAGAGAGAGAGAGAGAGAGAGAGAGAGAGAGAGAGAGAGAGAGAGAGAGAGAGAGAGAGAGAGAGGAGGGGGGGTTGTGAAGGGGGTTTGGTATTTGTGAATCTTTTTAGGAGAGAAAAGATTGCATTTGTCTCGCTAATTTACATTTATACCAATACTTTTTAGCAATGTAAAATCACAACTGCAACCATGTTTAACAATCAAAGCATGCATGATGATGATATGATAAATCACTGGACTATTATCTGTAACACCTGTCTGTATGAAAAGATAGATCTTATAAGACTCATCACAAACCAATAACAAAGAATGGTCTAAAAGTCTGGGGCCACTAGTGAAAACTGCATTCATTTTGCTCTGATTTTGTGAAATGCTTTACAAATAAGTGAAAAGTTGAAACAAACTATATATGTAGTATATGCCCCTAATAGGATTTAAAAAAAGTATAATAAAGCATTAAGCCCCAAGAAGCCCTGGTTTACAGTGAATTCAGAAGAGCTTAGGGATGTGGAGCGCAGTGCCTAAAACCCCCTTAGCTGTTCTAAATTCACTGTAAACCACGCCTGTAAACGGTTAGTCCATAAAAATATTGATTTTAATGAGGACACAGGTGTATGTTTGTAGAGTAATTTACAATGGCTTTGAACGTGGCTCAACCAATCAGAATCAAGGATATGTTTTAATAAATAATACACATGCACACAACCACACACGCACACCTGGTTTCCATTCTTTATATGGACTTTCGTTAGACATAATTATTTGTATATACTGTACAAACATATTTTATCCCCTAACCCTAAACCTACCCATCACAGAAAACGTTCTGCATTTTTACAATTTCAAAAAACATCACTTATTATGATTTATAAGCTGGTTTCCTCATGGGGACCAAAAAATGTCCCCACAAGGACAAGGATTTTGGATATTTTGCCACACCCACACACATCCAGCCTCCCACCCACCCATACACACACACTTTTTGAAAGAAGTCTGCTCTTATGCTGCATTTATTTGCTGAAAAACATTTAAAAAAAATTATATTGTGAAATTTTATTACACATATAACTATACAAAAAAAATGTATATTAGTACAAATTAAAATGTAATTTATTTCTGTGAATTTTCAGCATCACTACATTATTAGTCGCAATTAATCGCATCCAAAATAAAGTTTGTTTACATAATATATGTGTGTGTATAATTATTATGTATAAATCCACACACATGCATGTATACATTTAAGAAAAATTGTATATTTATATATAAGATAAATTATATAAATATATATTATTAAGAAATATTTGCATGTGTGTATATATATATATATATATTTACACACATGCAAATATTTCTTAAATATATACATGAATGAGTGTGTATTTATATATATACATAATAATTATACATATACATATTATTATGTAAACACTTTAAAATATTAAATTGTATTATATTGTAAAATATTATTAATATTTTGGATGCGATTAATCGCGATTAATAATCGATTGCCAGCACTAAATATAATACTAATATTTTCTTCAGGATTCTTTGATGAATGGAGTGTTAATAAGAACAGTATTTATTCCTAAATAAAATGACAAATTAACTTTTTTTTTAATTATAATTTTTTTTAAATAATTTTTTAAAATAAATTCTATAACTGTTTTTATTCTTTGTTGTCTCTCTTCTTTGCATCCATTATCTTCATGTTACTGTTTGGCAGCGGATGCACCACCCTGTCCCTTTCCTCCAGGCCTCAAATAAAGACACACTATCGCATTAAACCCTTTATATCCCTGTGAAGTAAAACAGACACGGTTTAATTCAAACAGCGAAGTCTGATGTCAGATCAGTCGGGAAGCTTTAAAAGACTGTAAACCCGACATGAAGCTTTCATTCAGTAACGGCCTCGTCTCCCTTTCTCATCCCGGTCCTTCTCTGTCTCTCTTTTCTTTCACAGGAAATAGGTCTCTGTTTTGACATATCCAATAACTGTTGGCATATATTCCCTTGAGCAATGGGTCTGCCCGTCTCTATAAAGAAGTGTGATGTACAAGCTGTATGTGCAAAGCGAAGTTCTAAGGTCACTCTCTGCACAGGAAAAGGTTAGCATTTGATTTTTAAAACCATTAGCCAGAATTGATTTGTAAGAATACAGAAGCCCACAGAAAAACACATCTCCTCCTGACTATTTCCTTTCCAATTCTAAGGCATGCTGAGTGATTCAGCGCGGTACAAAACCGAAGAGTGGTGAAAAAAAATCGTTTTGATATCTGGTGAGTCCTTGGCTGCGTATTTTACCTGAGATACACATGAAGTCGGGTTATATTTGCACCTAAAAGTATTCTAAATGTATTCGAAATGCACTGAAAGAGAATTGAACACGAAAGGTTACGCCATTTGAGTTGATAAACACATTCCCAGATTTTTATTTTTATGAAACTATTGGATTTATGCACTTGACCCAGCAGTGAGCACCATCCACAGCAATTTGTCCTGATTTATTCAAGACTTAAACAGGGTATAAACAAGGCTGGAGTGTTAGGTTCAACCTGTCCACTCCGAGCCGTCTGCCAGAGCGGGAGAGGTAATATCTGGGCTCCCGAGAGATGTTTGATAGCGCTGGCGGGTTGCTGGAGAGATTCATTGGTTGATATAGTGAATCCTGAACAGTGCTAAGAACAAAAGTGGCAAGTGAACACAGCAAAGAGAAGAGCAGACTACAAAAACTTGTACACTCTAAAAAAAAAGATGGTTCAGTTCTATTTAGAACTGTATCGTCCTGAAGAACCCTTTATATGCTGAAATTGTTACCGTTTAGGGTTCTTTATTCCCGCCTTTTTGTTTTTCAAATCTGTAACTGTCAAAGCCACCTCATCAGTGGTTTTCTGGAGCTCAGCAATTCAACTACACAGACTGTCAACATACTCTCGACAGGTAAATGATTTATTTCTTAAATTGTCTATACATTTTAACTTTAAAAACTGTAACTGGTTTCCTACCAATCATGTCTTTTTCTCTTTAACGGAATGTGAGCAGCTCTGTTCAGTTAAGGACACTCATCTTCTCTTCTGAACAAAGTAAGTAACATGGACATTGAATTTATGATTCATGTTGTTAGATTTTTGTTTAAAGGCACAATATGTAAGATTGTTGGATTAAAATATCTAAAAACCACTAGAACAGTGTTATATATTGTGTTGACTTGTGTAATTACATTATCGCAAATGTTTCCAAGAATGTTTAAATCCAGAGAAATAAGCAATTTTAACCGTGTCCGTGCGTCGCCTATCAGTGGCGCCATACCCTCGATTTCCAGTTTTATTTTGTAGAAACCATGGAAACACCAAAGACGCTTTAATATATTATGTGTTTTATTAGACAGAACTGTTTGGATACATTCATCGAACAACACTTGTATGAAGCCGTACAAAGTCGTTTTTAGTCGTTTCCATGGATCTGTGCGAGCGAGGATCATTTTGCTAACGTTGTACATGAAAAACGTAAAAGAAAAACTTCCGTTTTTAGTACATTGTTGTCGTGAAAACGTACCCTGAGTTTCTTAAGGCTGCATTTATTTGGCCAAAAATACTGTAAAAATAGTAATATTATGATATTATTAATATAATAATAATAAATAAGTGTTTTCTATTTTAATATATTTTAAAGGTGTCATGAACTGGCTTTTTTATTTTTTTATACTGTTGTCTAAGGTCAACTTATGACGTTTGCGTGGTTTTTACATTCAGAAACTAGGGGTGGCACGGTTCACAAAACCCACGGTTCGGTTCGTATCACGGTTTTAGGGTCACGGTTTTCGGTTCTGTACGGTTCTTGTTGTTGTTTTTTTTAATCGTTAACACTCCAGAAAGTTACTACACAAAATAAATACACAATTTAGGATACAGTATTAAAAAATTGTTATATCATGTAGAAGTTGTTTCTTAACTGGCTGTCTACCGAGTCCGACACATTGGCGTAACATTTTTCATGTTAATCATGTCAATTTTGATTAGAACAATGCACTGTGGCTTTAATTCAGCTGACCTGATTAACACATTTCACCATGAAGTGTTCCGTGTGTTTCACAATCACCATATGACATCCAGCACTGTGAAAAGAAAAACAAATACACGAAAGCACAACACTGCCAGAAGTTTTTGCCCAAACTTCAAAGGCATGTTTAAATTATTAAAACTTGAAGCATCTTAACTTTTAAATGTTACACACATGCATATAACATGTTGTATATAAGTAGTTCACATGATAAATGTATGAGACAGAGGGGAACACGGTCGCATTTGCAGCAGATATATGCTGCCCATCATAAATCAAAGCACGAGAGAGACAGGGGTCGGAGGAGAACACCGGAAAATGTGACACAGAATGGACAATATTTGTCTGTATTTGCAATACACGAGCCGCGGTTCAGCTGCGCGAGACAAACACTGCCAGTGTGTGAATGCACAACGGGCGCGCGCGGCTCCCGCTCTCCATACGCACTGCACCTGCCCTGCCAGCTATACGTCGCTGGCGCATCCTCCAACTCCGGGCAGCCTTCCTTATCTCTCCCACAGTGCGGCAGAACTCCACTTTTACTTTATTTTACTGTATGTCCACACACACACACACACACACCTCTTATTTTGCGCGAAAAGGACACCCACTGTCTGAGGTAACACACGGGCACGAGGATACATTGCGCATGTGTCGAAACCGTGCGATGCACACGCTCCGAACCAAGACCACCCCTTATCAGAAACATCATAATGAAAATAAGTAATAGGGTATTTTCCGCCTTGGTTTTGAGGCTCTCTGAAAAACACTCGGTTTTGATGGGCGTGCCGCACTGAAGACTTGGAAGTAAACGGCTAGGATTGCATATTTAAATGAGGTTCAGCTCCTCTCAGTACATGTGGGGATTGTTTTGAAAGCGTCTGGGGAATTGCTCACAGGACTCGCAAAATATTTTTATCAAACAAACACAAAGATTCATCTCTCATCCACCCGCGATTGATTGGAATGTTCCAATGGAATGCTCCCGATCAGTCAATATAACCACGAACCGTACACACATACACGCACACACACGTGCACGCACACAAGAAAGGAATGTTATTTCACCATTTAAGATAGCCCGTCGGCAGGCTGAAAAAAAAACATAGCCCGGGGACGTTGGGCTTTGAAAAAAGTCAAGTCCGAGCCCTGGCCCATAACGTTACGAGTCTTCGTCTGATCACGAATGAAGCATAACACTTCAAATAGAGGATTCTCCAGCCTATGACCGCGTGCTAAGGTATGTAATCAATAGATTTCAAATGATCTGTAACAATGCAATACTAAAACATATAAAAAACATGTTTTACTCACATAAGTGTGTTGCACCGTTCCTGTCGCATCCAATATAGAAGGCACGGCATTGTGTTTTAATCTCAATATGTCTGCAAATCCAGTCTCGACCTGTATCTTGTTTAAAATCGATTCCGTGGTGAAATTAAGCAAACAAACGCGCAATGTCTTGCGCACGTGAGCTGGAACCGGCATGTTTATTGCTCGGTAGCGCGACCAGTTCAGCTCCACGAGTCGGTGGCCGGCGGCCGGCTTGAGGCGGTGCTTCTGCATCCTATTACGTCAGTGGTCGACATATTCTGAGATCTCTCGTTTTCTGGGCCTGGTGTCAATAAAAGATTTTCTTTGACTAACAAGGAAGTTTTCAGCTCTGAAACGTACAGGATATTCTTATATCACAATAAACTTTTATATATCAAAGGCTCAAGGGAAAGTTGATTTCTCAATTCATCACCCCTTTAAAATGTAATTTATTCCTGTAATGGCAAAGCTAAAATTTAATAAATAAATTTTATTTAGTGCTCAAGAAACATTTCATATTATTATTAATGTAGAAAACATTTGTGCTGCTTGATAATTTAATGGAAATTGTGATATCCATAAAACTTAATTTAATGCATCCTTGCTGACTGAAAGTATTAAAAAACCTTTAAACAGTAGTGTATTCAGACCATTTAAAAAAAATGCATGATTGTCAATATTACTATGAATATTCATGCTAATATTTTCTGTAATACAAATTTAGAGCTGCCTGACAACACTGCAGGTTGAGTGAGTGGCGTGTGGCTGGTCGAGTCGCAACTGAGCCCTGCATCCTGAGGGAACGGTTTCTACAAGCCGAACGGTGGTAGCATTTGAAGGAAACAACAACAACAGACTTACAGGAAGCTGGACAGGCCTTCCTCCCAAAGGGTCATGAGAAATTGCATTATGCCTGCCTCGGTACAAGGCACAGGGGTCATGGCCCGCAGCCAGACACCAGCCACCAAACAGATGCTGCCTGTAAGAACTCTGCTCTCGCACCGGAGACCGCCGCTCTCTCAGAGGGCTTCCCGTGACAGCTTATTACAGGCCAAATGGGGGTGAGAGCCGCTGTCTGTGGGCCAGGGAGTCTGGAGCAGGGATGCTTTTCCCTCTAAGCAGTTTGCTGTACACAGTATTACACGCTTTGATGGAGAGAGAGCGCACCTGTGTAGCTGGGCTGCTTTCGGCAGAGAGTCTGTGACCCGTCGCCGCCTGGTTTCACATGAAAACAGGGATCAACATTGCAAGCTTTTCACTCGCATTTGCGACTAATGGTATAAACAAACATCTTAATTATTATTTTAAGAGGCCTTAAATTAGGGGATGAAAAAATAGGAAACGTGATATAACCAACTATTAAACAGGGCTATGATTTCATAAATTTTTTTTGAGCACTGCATGTTTTAAAGTAAAAACGCAGTGCTGTTGCATGAGTTTTGAGGTTTCAGAGCAGTTCACAATCAATGAATACTACACAATTATGATAAAAGATTGCTTATGATCTACTGTTGATGAATTATGACAATCTTCCATTGCTCTGTGGTCCAGTTCTGATGCTCACGTGCCCACTGTTGGTGCTTTCGGCGGTGGACAGGGGTCAGCATGGGCACCCTGACTGGTCTTTGGCTATACAGAAAAGGGCTGACGGGCTTGACATTATGACATTGATGACCTGTCATGTTATACATTTCATGTAGACTTGACTTGGATGTCTACAGTGGTAATTTACATATAGCCAACAACAAAGTTCCTAACAACAAAATTGTGGTCAGTGAAAATGCTGAGTGGCTAGTAACTCTGGAAAACCACTAGCCATAGTGGTTGGTAAGCAAAAAAGTTAAAGGGGTGGTAAACCACGATTTCACTTTTCTAACTTTAGCTAGTGTGTAATGTTGCTGTTTGAGCATAAACAACATCTGCAAAGTTACAACGTTCAAAGTTTAAAGCAAGGGGAGATATTTGCTTTTAAAGAAATCAGTTTCTAAGGACCACAGCAAACGGCCGGTAGGGACTACTACACATTCCTCCAGGGTCTCTGACATCACCAGCCCCAATATTTACATAAACCCCTCCTCCGAGAATATGAAATAAGGGGGGGCGAGGCCATTTTGTATCGCCGCGGGGAATTTGTTGTGGTAGGCTAGTTAGTAGGCTGGAGTGTTGTTGCCAATGCCGACGAAACGCTGTTATTTTCATCCGGATTGCAGGTCCACTTTGTTCAGCCTTGTTCAGGGACGGGGGTGCGTTGCAGTGCGTTTAACATACAACGTTATATGCATGTGTGTATGAGACAGAGGGGAACAGGTCGCATTTGCAGCAGATACATGCTGCCCATCATAAATCAAAGCATGAGACAGACAGGGGTCGGAGGAGAAGACCGGAAAATGTGACATAATGGACAATATTCGTCTGTATTTGCAATACACAAGCCGCGGTTCAGCTGCACGAGACAAACACTGCCAGTGTGAGACGGGTGCATGCGGCTCCCGCTGCACATTTCACGGAGGAAAGCTTCCACAATCTTCACAAGTTCAATGCAGGATTCGCACAACGGCTTGTCCTGAAAGATGGATTTAAAAACAGAAGCTGTTTACGGGCCACAACCTGTACGTATGATTTATTTTTCGTCGATGTGTTTTCCTGTAATAGTTCGTATTGTTAATTGTATGTTGTAGCAAGGAAGTAAACATGACAACGCTCATTTGGCTCTGCAAACCAGTTTGTTAAATGCTCATTCATACTTAACGTTATCCGACAAACACCTAACGTTACAAACTGTTTAAAATCTCAACAGCGAACTTGGCATTAGTGTAAATTATTCTTTGATTAGAGCTTTTATGTATTGTTTATCTACAGGCATGCTAAACATGGTTCTGTGTTTGATTTGGCTACTACTAGTAAAGCCAATGTTTAGTGTTCGTTCTTGCGACAGATATTTGGCTATAATCGTTCTAAAAATACAAAAGTAACAGTGCCATTCAGTAGCGATCACTATAGATCCGCAGTCTTTACTCTTGAGGACTGAACAGGTTCTGCTCGATCATCTTCACTAAAATTGTCTGGGTCTGATTCGGGCTCAAATTGGTATGGTTTTATTGACGCCATTGTACTACCCAAAGCACAGGCTAGTAGCCTGAGGCTACCGGTAAAGGTAAGGGGCGTGATGTTTCCGACAAACGTGCACTAGGCGGTTAGCGAATCACAACACACTGGGCCAGCTAACCAATCTGAGCCCATTGCGTATTTTGAGGGACTGGCTTCATAGAACCCGGAAACCATCAGACCGTTTTTACAAGGAGGGACAGAGCAAAAAAACGAAGCATGAACACATGTTACAGTGCACCCCACAAACACAATCAAGCCTTCAAAAGAATGTGTTTTACCACCCCTTTAATGTCAAGCCCTGGATACTGACGAGATCTCGCGAGACTAAACTGTGACTAGATTTGATGGAGTGTGAGGGTGAAGTTAGGATATAATATGCCAACGTTACGTTTACATTTCGCCTCCACTGTAGTTTTGCTTTTTATAGAAATAAAAACAATTTACTTCAGGTGGATAACAGTCGCTTCAATTCCATCAGCTCATCCAAAACGAGTTTACCTAGTGTGCAGCACTGCCACCGATCACGTGACGAAAAGACATTGAGCGCGTGTTATGAGCGTGTGTTAGTGAAGCGCTCGCATTGAGCGTGTGTAGTGGGTGTGTTACATGTTAGTGGACTGGACCGTGGCGGTCTGGCGGAGGATTCATTGCACACACTGCATGAAAAGTGAGATTTTCGACCCCGTAAACGCCTGTATACTCCTGGAAATCTCCCTAATTTTCGGCAGTTTTCGACAATTTACAGGCAGCGAACGTCGCGTTCGTCTGTGCCACAAATTGTCGTAAACGAACCATGACGTAGGTGGAGAGCCCCCCGCTGAGACCGCGCGGAGGTGCGACGCCTCTAATTTGCATATGAATAGCAGCGAAACCAGAGAGTCAACGGCCAGACTTGAATTTACTCACTCACTATTGGCTGAAGCCACTACATTTAAAAAAGAAAAATCCCTCGTGATTGGTTGGCAGATCACTGCAAACCAATCATTATTGGTCCCCATGGCTCATTATAAATGTAAACCCCAATAATATTAATAAATATATAATTTATGTTGTAATCATTTGTTTTATATTAATGTTATTGTGCTATGAAGTATTCATACCATCAAGGAATATATGGGAAAATTATACGGACCGTGCCGTTTATTCAAAGAAAGAGCATTTATAAGCATACAGCTGTTCATTCAAAGAAAGGGCTTCATTTATAAAACACAGCTGTTTATTCAAAGAAAGAGCTTTATTGTTAAACACACAACTATGTACAGTGCAGCAGTAATGTAATGTAAAGTTCGGCGTGCTCCAGGCTGCGAGAGCGGTGGCCGCACAATCCTTCCAGACACCCCGTCAACAATGCGTCTTCCTCGTCAAACATGAGTTCAATGGTCGCGGACTTCCACATGTCCACCTCATCCAGCACACTCTCGCTTCCAGCAACTGTAATACAATCCATAAAGACAATAAGCAACCTGAAAAATACTCACATTGACAAAAACCGGATCTAATATAATAAATCTTACCCTTTTTCTTCTTGATCGACTCTAAACTTCGAGCTAAACTTCGCAGTTTCCGCCTGCTATGTAAGTTCAGTGTTTGTATCTGAAGCTGCGGCGTGTCGATTCATAATACGTCTTACAGGCAGCTGGAAAACAATTACATGAGACTGGTATTAATAAAAACAGTCACGGTAAAATTAAACTAGGAATGAGAAACACATTAGAAGTTACTTACACACAATTTCGTCGTGATCAGCGGTTAAATCTGGACTCTTGGAAATCGCTCCAAGCAGATAAGAGCTCACGGCTTCGTTATGAGGCGAGGATAGTCTGTGTAAACAAAATGTGCAGTTTTAAGCTCGGATCTATTAACGCACCCATTTCCTTATACAGCTGAATAAAAGCATATTCTTTAAATCGTAACGTTACATTACCCATGCTCTGAGGCAAACTGCAGGCGCTATGAACCAGAGTTGTGAAGACGAAGACAGCCTCCTGAAAATGAGTCGAAAAAGTTGGTCGCGTCCAGGAGTTGAAGACGGCGTCAGGGTTGCCAGGTTTTCACAACAAAACCCGCCCAATTGCTGCTCAAAACTAGCCCAATCTTGTTTCAGGGGGGCATCTCCAGTAAAAATCGCATTTGGGGGGTTAAATATGTGTTTTTTTGGCATGGTTGCCTACTAAAATTCGCATTCCCGGGGCTAAATATCATATAATTGGGGTCGCTTCAACCCGCGGACATGAAAAACAGCCCGCGGCAACTGTGTTGAAGTAGCCCAATTCCGCGGGAAAACCGCGGACTTGGCAACACTGGACGGCGTCCTGTCATTGTTGATCACGAAAAAGGAAAGCACAAAGCAGCAAAAAAAAAAAACGGTTTAAAGCTCGTCTTCTACGCGCCCGGGGCCAAATCTCTTTATACGAAACGTGTGACTTATGACTGTTTCAACACGCACTGTTTGTCCGCGTCAACGCAGCAATTTTTTACGTGTTTCTTTTGTATGTGTAGACACGCACATTTTGGTCGTGTAACAGGCATACACACACAGTCGACGCACAGTTTTAACATGTTAAGAAGACACATTTGAACGTGTTTCTTAACGCGCACATTCTGTACATGTCGAAGTGTAATTTTTTTTTTTTAAAGCAGACTTACCTTTAGATGTAGCCTAGGCTACATACATATTAATATAAGATATTAATTAATTGCTTAACTGACTACTGTGCTAGAGTAAAGTAGCCTAATGTTACAATGTATATTAAGTAAATGCTTAATTATACAATTATTATAATTTAGCTATATATAATTTCTAAAAGTATATATAGGCTAATTTACACAGCACATATTTATAACTGAAAACACACACACACACACACAACTTTATTCACTTTCACATAATAATGTTTTTGTAATTTGGTGTTTAGTTTGTTTATACTGTTCTGTCTCTGTTTTGTTTCCAGGAACATCTGATGAGTGCTATAATAAAATGACTTCATTATATTTAAAATATGTTTTGATATACATTTTATTTATATTATTAATATTTTATTTACCCATAACGTGTCTTTAGGAAGCCATAAGTTATAGAGACAAGAATAACTTTTGCCATTTAAATGCCACATTAATTTACTGAGGACCCATACAGCCAATGATCATGTGTGAAAACACTTATACATAAATTGATCACTTAGAAATCAAAACTAAGGTTTGAGAAAGAAAGAATATGCATACAACAAAATATATTGTTTCATAGCAGCTTCAGTAACAAGTTCAAAACAAATTCTGCTGTAAACCGGCTCTAACAAGCCAATATAGTGTCAATATTCAGCTCAAGTGACTTCAGTGTTGATTCAGTTCAGTTGATTTCAGTTCAACTGATTTCAGTTCAACTGTAAATTCCTCAGTTGTGCATATTTGTGTGTAGTTAGATATATGCAAAAACAACATTTTTGGAAGAGTTAAAATAGTTTTGCACAAAGTGTTGCTTTTGCAAGCGATGTCTGATGTTTTGCATGTTGTGTGTTTTGTGTGTAGAGTTACAAGAAATGGAGCCATATTTTCAGAAATTGTGTGTAAGCAATGACATACAGAGTAATTAATCTACACTGTGAGCCCGGACAAGTTGAATCTACTTAAAAAATTGGAGCAAACTGGTTGCCCTAAAAATTTAGTAATGTGAACTAAAACGAGTACATTTAACTTAAATTTAAGTTAACATTTTAACTTAAACTTTAAACTTGTTTTAGTTAAAAAAATTCAGAACCTAGATAAAACTCCCCCTGCTGCTACTCTGATTTGCATTTGTGTAGCTCACAGCATGTTCATTTACATGATAAAGCCTCCCCTAGAATTAAGGGGAGGGGGGGTCATGGGGGGACAACTGCCAAGCAAGGCCCACGTCAATTTCCGTCAATTTCCGGCAGTTTTCGGAGTTGCCTGCAAATTGCCGTGCACAGTCGTAAACCTGAAGTTTCACGGCAATCTACAGTGCCACATACTGACGAAAATCCCACTTTTCATGCAGTGACAGCAGAAGCGTCAGACTTATATTTTAAATGCGCGTTCAGCTCGCTATTCTCAGAGTACGCACAATCGCGAAGTGAAAAATAAACGGGAGCACGCATTCAAACACGATTTCTATAAGATACCGCTGTTTGTAAGCGGGTCCCTACTCCTAATATATAAGCTATCTTGTTGTAACCATCTCTTAGCTCTGTATCATGCTTGAAGAAAAAATCAATTGGTCTCTATTTGCACTTTGAATATTGCATAGGCTACTTTGATTGTGGAATTATTATGATTATTGTTTGCACTTAATATCTATGATAAGTTTGTGGGAAGGAGTTGAGTTTGGAGGTCAAAAGAAGCTCATGTGCAGTTCTAAGGTCAGAAGAGTTTTTGGCAAAACATTTACAGTGCTTGAGTATTGTTGTATTTTACTGCATATGATAATTCATACTCAGAAAGTAGAACTGAAATGACATTCATTACAAGATGATGAGTTAAAACATTTCAAATGCACCTGCACATTTTTTTCTAGTCATGTATTTCATCATTGAGGATTTCTTAAAAATAGTATGTAAAAATCTCGTCTTGTCTCGCTCTCGTGAACCCAATCTCGTGTCTCGTGAAATAAGTGTCTCGTCACACCCCTACTGACCACTGCAGACCGGGAACACCCCACAAGAGCTGCCATTTTGGGGATGCTCTGACCAAGTCGTATAGCCATCAGCCATTCACAATTTGGTCCTTGTCAAACTCGATCAAATCCTCACGCTGGCCCATTTTTACTGCTTCTAACACATCAACTTTGAGGACAAAATGTTCACTTGCTGCCTAATATATCCCACCCACTAACAGGTGCTGTGATGAAGAGATAATCAGTGTTATTCACTTCCCTGTCATAATGTTATGCCTGATCGGTGTATATAAATAGCCTTACAGTTCAAAGTAGGCCTATAAATAATGACACAATTATTAAATACAGTTAAAGTCGAAATATTTAAAAACCTAGTGTACTTTATGTCTCCTTATATCCCACATTAATTGATACATTTATATATTGATATATTGATACATTTCATTGCACAGCTATATAATCTTTTAATAGGCTAAAGTAAAAAAAAAGGAACTTAGAAGCACATGTGCTGCTTGGAAAAAAGTAAGCATCAAGCCCTCGGAGAGGTGCTTTTCATGGGCCTGCAAGCGCAGCGGACCTACCGCTGTAGTCGTGAGCGTTTTAAAAAGGCGGCGTGCCTCGCAGACGGAGGGGGCAGCGAGCGGCGAGGAGCGCTTTCAGAACCACTGAAGAGCATTCAGAGATGAAAATCGACTTGTGAGCTGCAATAAGGGCTGAGTGCATTGCACGGTGACTCCGGCAGCACTGATTTGGCAGGTGGCCGTGTGGTTAAGGGTGGTGGGGGTTTGGGGGGGGTGTTGCCTTGTATGAAATTAAAGGAGAGGGCACGCTGGATTCTTTATATATTTTCTGTGCCGTCACTGCAGGGCAGGTTAAGCAGGGAACTGGAGCGCTTTTGCAACTGGAAGAGAAGGGGAGAGAAAGAGAGATGGAAAGCAGCCCAAAACCCCCTCAGGCTGTGAGGAGAGGGGGCGAATGGGCAGAGGGAAAGAATGCTGGGAGGAATGCGGGAAAAATAGCAGCTTTACACCTGAAATTTTAATTTTACAGCGCAAGGTCACGGAAGGTGGGCACTCTCGTTAAGGGTTGGCTGGGTCTCGCAGGAGGTATGATGGAAGTCGGGTGTCATTCGGCCCTGTTTGCTAGGCTCAAAATAGCTCTGGGAACGAGAGCCGGTTTTAATTTGTGAAACTGGGGAACTGTGTTGAAGGCAGAAGGTGAAAAAAAGATGAGATCCCGAAGGATGCTGAGTCAAACCTGAGTGAGAATTCCGTGACCCCTGAGATCTTTTACTGTGATTACAAATGAGTGAGAATGATTTGTGCCCACAAATAGCGTTTAAATACTGACTAAACTATTTGTCAACAATACTGAAAGATGAGACAAAAACGTATGATTACAAATGTTTTATTTTTTTTTTTAAATTAGAACATGCTGTCGACAAAAATAACAAGAGAGAAGTTACAACGTATTACTGTAGCAATGAATGAATTCTATATATAAGAATACATATATAGAGTGATGTTTCAAGTACTTTCCAGGATTAACCCACTAGATCTGCGTGAGCTGAACCGGTAAACTGAAGCACTTTGCTAACGGGTTAATTAGCTTACCCAAATGCATCCTATGCAATAAAATAAAAAAAATTGTAAAGTACAAATGAATTAATATGACGTTACACAATTATAGAGCCCCACACACAAATCAAGATGCCGTGGCCAAGAATGAAGAATTTTTTTCCCTTGACATAATAATTCGCTTGAGTTAAACGTGTGGCCACGTTGTATTAATTGTTCCCTCATTGCCATGATTTAACTATAATTAAAACGTGGCCACAAATTAAGTCGTGGGGACAAATTCAGAACTTAATTTGTGGCCACAATATCGAATTGTGGTCCATAAAAAAATACTGACAAGGATATTTTCATCACAAGACAAAATCTAATAACATTGCTTTTAGTTTTGTGAATAAAGCACAATCTACAATGACTCTTTTGAACATTGAAAAGTGGTGTTTTTGCACTGAAAATAATGCCAATGACTTCATTTAAAGGTCCCGTTCTTCGTGATCCCATTGTTCAAACTTTAGTTAGTGTGTAATGTTGCTGTTAGAGCATAAGTAATACCTGTAAAATTATAAAGCTCAAAGTTCAATGCCAAGCGAGATATTTTATTTAACAGAAGTTCCCTTTCAAAGCCTACAGCGAACGGCCGGCTTGGACTACATCCTGGTACTTCCTTCATAAATGACGTCAGTAGAACAGTAGAACAGACTAACCTCCCCACAAGAATACGCGAAAAAAGGGGGCGTGGTCTTGTTGCTGTCCCACGTGGAGAAGAGGACGTGTCGCGTGGAGAAAAGGAAGTGTTGCGTTTGACTGTGTTTGTCGACATGTCGTCTAGACGCTGTTATTTTCATCCCGGAGTCAAATCACCTTTGTTTGGCTTTCCCAGGGACGCTGTAGAGATCATTGAGCGCATAGCCGCATACATCTCCCGTTAAGAGGCGTGACCTTTCCACGTGCGCTAAGCTGCTGTCGAATCACACCACAGGAACCGTGCAACGTGCGCTAAGCTGCGGTCAAATCACAACACGGGAACCGCTGGCACAATCAGAACTCGTTACGTATTTCTGAAGGAGGGACTTCATAGAATAAAGGAAGTCATCAGCCGTTTTTAGGAGAGTGAAAACAGCGGTATACAGATAAGTAAATTGTGTTAAAAATACTGTTTTTTTTTACACGCGAAACATGAACACGTTATATTGCACACTGTAAACACAATCAAAGCTTCAAAAAAACACGAAGAACGGGACCTTTAAAGGGTTCGTTCACACAAACATTTCCATTCTGTCATTAATTACTCAACCTTATGTCGTTCCAAACCCGTAAGACTTTCGTTCATGTGCGAAACACAAACTCTTTCTGTCCCTCCATTGACAGCTACGCAACTACCATTTTGACGCTTCAAAAAGGTAATATAGGGATCGTAAAGCAAATCCATATAGTCCACATTTTCTGAAGAGACTTTTATTCACATATAGACATTCATCAACTCACACATCAGTTGTGGTAAACTGAAGCTCAAGCATGTTCGCTTGACGTGTGAGAACCAATGAGGTTCATTCTCGTGTTACGCAGCACGTTTGAGCTTCTGCAAGAGCCAATGAGGTTAATTCTCATGTTACACAGCACGTTTGAGCTTCTGCAAGAGCCAATGAGGTTCATTCTCGTGTTACACAACACGTTTGAGCTTCTGCAAGAGCCAATGAGGTTCATTCTCATGTTACGCAGCACATTTGAGCTTCTGTAAGAGCCAATGAGGTTCATTCTCATGTTACGCAGCACGTTTGAGCTTCTGCAAGAGCCAATGAGGTTCATTCTCATGTTACGCAACACGTTTGAGCTTCAGCAAGAGCCAATGAGGTTCATTCTCATGTTACGCAACACGTTTGAGCTTCTGCAAGAGCCAATGAGGTTCATTCTCATGTTACGCAACACCTTTGAGCTTCTGCAAGAGCCAATGAGGTTCATTCTCGTGTTACGCAGCACGTTTGAGCTTCTGCAAGAGCCAATGAGGTTCATTCTCATGTTACGCAACACGTTTGAGCTTCTGCAAGAGCCAATGAGGTTCATTCTCGTGTTACGCAATACCTTTGAGCTTCAGTAAGAGCCAATGAGGTTCATTCTCGTGTTACGCAGCACGTTTGAGCTTCTGCAAGAGCCAATGAGGTTCATTCTCGTGTTACGCAATACCTTTGAGCTTCTGCAAGAGCCAATGAGGTTAATTCTCATGTTACGCAACACGTTTGAGCTTCTGCAAGAGCCAATGAGGTTCATTCTCGTGTTACGCAATACCTTTGAGCTTCAGTAAGAGCCAATGAGGTTCATTCTTGTGTTACGCAGCGCGTTTGAGCTTCTGAAAGAACCAATGAGGTTTGTTTTTGTCAAGCAGGTTCAGTTGAGCTTCTGTTTATGTTTTCTGATCAATGTTTAAATGTGAATAAAAGCCTAAATTAAATATGTTAATTATAAAAAAACATTGAGTTTCTTAAGAAAATGTGTTTTAACCCGCTCAATTCATATGGATTAGTTTTACGATCTCTTTATGAACGTTTTGAAGTGTCAAAGTGCTAGTTGCGTAGCTGTCAATGGAGGGACAGAAAGCACTCAGATTTCATCAAAAAGAACTTTATTTGCGTTCCCAAGATGAACAAAAGTCTTATGGGTTTGGAACAACATGACAGAGTGAACTGTTTTTGGGTGAACTATCCCTTTAATATTCATTACACTATTTCAGAGCATTTAGTACATGTTATAACAGGTTCCGACAACACAATATTTTTGTCTGTTAAGATAGTCACTGTGTCAGACTTCTAAATTCTTGTTGCGTCATGAACAAGAAATGTCACACTACACATTGCTTTCCGACCAATCATCGTTTGTTATCTTTAACAACATGCTTGATGTCATAGAGAATGTTGATTCTAGCGGACTGACTTCGGGAAGAGCGTAAACAAAGTACAGAAGCGGTGGGTTAGCTTAATGCTAATTCCAGTACTCACTGGGTTGCTGAAGGTCCTCCGCTATCGTTCACAAGTGTTTACCTTTTTTCACTCTGTTGTGGTAGTCACTAGAGGAAACATAATAAAGCAGGAGTATTGTTGCCATAGCTCCACAAACCTTTCCTCCATTGCATAATTCCACCTAGCAGGAGCAATACCATAGACTCTCACTCTCATTTTGCCATGTTTGAAAGCTGTGTACTGAAGAGCTACTGTGCTCTTATTGGTTTGGTCTTATTGGTCCCATTGGTGTAATCCTATTGGAGCTTTTGTGGCTCCTACGTCGGTTGTCGTCCACTATGACACACTATATGAGATGAAAAGATCGATTCTTGCGTTCCGACACCTATTGTCGTCTACAAACCACCATGATACCCTACATCAAATGGATCATGCCAAAATCGGCCTGATATCGTGTAGTCTGAACCCAGGATTAAACTGGTTCATGGAAGATTCATCTGCTTAGTGAATTCGCCCCTTAATGTTTAAAGCATTAATCAACAGTAAACAGAAATTACAAACATTAATGTTTAACATATGTAAACAAAAACATCTCTAATCTGCTCCAAGTTAAATGTTAAACAGCTTTGAGAAAATAGGGACCGTTTCATAGCAAAACAAACCGAAATTAGAGCAATCGAGAGAGAATATTAACATCCCATTAAAATCAAATTGTATCTCTTTTCATGCAGTCAGAAACAATGCTGAATTAATGTTTTTTTCCCTTCTTTTCCACAGGCAAGGAAAGTAGACGAGGTGCCAAACGGAGTGATTAAATGATATTGCGTCTCTTTAGTTCTCTTGGCAGATACCTGCCCTCGGGCTTTGATTAGCTCTTTGTCTTACAGCGGAAAATCTACAGCAAACCGAATGGATATGACTGAATTTACAGCCACAGTGGAGGGAAATAACTCTGTCTTTGTTTGGATGGAAAAGCTGGTTTATTTCCTGTGGTATAACACATAGTCAGGTGAACAGAATGAAGAGGTGTGCGTTTATTCAGGCCAGATACAGGCAAAGAGAAATGGTAATAGGAAGGGTCACGTACATCACCTCTGGGCTTAATTCATGTGACAGACTTTCACAGATTGTGTGTAACGACTTTGATGAGGAAACATCATGTCGCTGTACCTCACCCAAAGGGAAAAACACAGCGTGATCATGTTCAGGCAGAATGTAATGAAAGTACTGTATATTACGAAATAGCCAGTCATGGTTTACGCTGTTCTTGACTGATTTGAGACCCTTAAAATGAACATACATGAGGAATAGTTCAACCAAATATAAAATCACTTACTCTCATGTCATTCCAAAACCATTTGGGATTTTTTCTTTATTCTGGACAGATTGATATGGAAGCTTGTTTCCGCCATGGAATAAAACAATTTAAAAGATAATTGCAACTTTTTTATCTCACAATTCTGACTTTTTTTTCCCCACAATTGCGAGTTTATATCTCCTAATTCTGAATTTCTCTCACAATTGCGAGTTTACATCTCCTAATTCGGACTTTACAGCTCCTAATTCTGAATTTTTCTCACAATTGCGAATTTACATCTCATAAATCTGGCTTTACATCTCCTAATTCTGACTTTTTTCTCACAATTGCGAATTTACATCTCCTAATTCGGACTTTACATCTCCTAATTCTGACTTTTTTCTCACAATTGCGAATTTACATCTCCTAATTCGGACTTTACAGCTCCTAATTCTGAATTTTTCTCACAATTGCGAATTTACATCTCATAAATCTGGCTTTACATCTCCTAATTCTGACTTTACATCTCCTAATTCTGACTTTACATCTCCTAATTCTGACTTTTTTCTCACAATTGTGAATTTACATCTCCTAATTCTGACTTTACATCGCCTAATTCTGACTTTTTTTCTCACAATTGCGAGTTTACATCTCCTAATTCTGACTTTATAACTCACAATTCTGACTTTTTTCTCACAATTTCAAGTTTACGTCTTGCAATTCTGACTTTATAACTGGCAATTCTGACTTCTTTTTTCAGAATTGTGAGATATAAACTCACAATTGCTAGAAAAAAAAGTCAGAATTGAGAGTTTATATCTCACAATTCTGAATTTATAACTACCAATTGCAAGTTATAAAGTGAGATTTGCGAGATATAAACTCGCAATTGCGAGAAAAACGATCTTCCATAGATTAGGAAATTAAAAAAATGGTTGATGGGAAAATTTCAGTGAATAATAATTAAAACGGTTTCATTTCATAGTTCATAGGTTTCAAGAGATCTGAATTTGCACACAAGAAATATGGGCAACTTTTATGATACTTTTATATATTTTTTAGCATTTTTGCCACAGTTCACATTCACCTTATGGAGAACGGCAGCATAAATATTCTGCAAAAAATCTCATTTCATGTTCAGGGAAGCAAGAATAGTATACAGGTGTGGAATGACATGAGTGTGAGTAAATGATGACAGCATTTTCATTTTTCATTTAACATGTGGTGGTCAAAATTATTATAGGAACTTATTGACCAGTAAAAAATGTCTTGGTATGTTTCATGCTGTTTCGGTTGTATTGGTTTATCAATGGTAACAACAAGCTTAATCAACTTGTGGCAGTCTAAAAATGCCTATTTAAAAAATGTAAACTGGTCTGAACTGGTCTAAGCTGGAGGGTTTTTCAGCAAAAATGGCAGAAAATCTAAATGAAACCGATTTCATGTCACATTCTTGACCATGACAGTTACTGTTTCAGGCTTTCAAGATAAGACAGAAAACATGTCTTTCTTGAAACAGAGGAAAAACCAGATGTTTTTATTTATAGCTTTTAACAGCATTTTATTGAGTTTAACAACTATGCATCATAAATCCAAACAAAGCTTATGATAATCACAGAGTAACGTTTTCTGTTTTTCTATCAAGTACATCAGTTGACAGGATGCTATTCAGCTTTTCACAGTTACTGAGGGTGTAATCATAAGCACAACTATAAACAATACGCCACTTTTTTTCCTCTGTAATAGGCACCATGCCCTGGTGTGAAACCCAAAAACAACAACAACAAAAATCCCACCTTAATCTCAACAGGCCAAGAACACAAACGCTGCATTTGATTCAAATAATGGAGTTATGTGCATGAATGAAAATTGTTTACGAACCGCAAAAGAGATTATTTGTGGATTATTAAATTCGGCTAATTCTTCAGTTGAAAATGATGTGATGGAAAAGTGTTATTAAAATGCTTTGACAGAACCAATGTTACGGTAAGTGGATATGCACTGATGCAGGTTCGGCAAAATTGACAGCGTCTCATCAGCCATTCATGAGAGCTGAAATGCGCTCTGATTCGGAACAGGACACATAGGAACGCCTGTGTGACCACACATGAATCTATACCTTATTAAAGAGGCAAAGTCAAAATCTCCATCACATCCAAATCTATGGAGTCAAAATAATAAGATTGTATATTGTACAGGTCTTATGTTGTAGGTTTGGACCAGCCTGCAGACAGCCTTAACTGATATGTGGACAGATCCACTTAATGCCCATATCAGTACAGGGAGTGCAGAATTATTAGGCAAATGAGTATTTTGACCACATCATCCTCGTTATGCATGTTGTCTTACTCCAAGCTGTATAGGCTGGAAAGCCTACTACCAATTAAGCATATTAGGTGATGTGCATCTCTGTAATGAGAAGGGGTGTGGTCTAATGACATCAACACCCTATATCAGGTGTGCATAATTATTAGGCAACTTCCTTTCCTTTGGCAAAATGGGTCAAAAGAAGGACTTGACAGGCTCAGAAAAGTCAAAAATAGTGAGATATATTGCAGAGGGATGCAGCAGTCTTAAAATAGCCAAGCTTCTGAAGCGTGACCATCGAACAATCAAGCGTTTCATTCAAAATAGTCAACAGGGTCGCAAGAAGCGTGTGGAAAAACCAAGGCGCAAAATAACTGCCCGTGAACTGAGAAAAGTCAAGCGTACAGCTGCCAAGATGCCACTTGCCACCAGTTTGGCCATATTTCAGAGCTGCAACATCACTGGAGTGCCCAAAAGCACAAGGTGTGCAATACTCAGAGACATGGCCAAGGTAAGAAAGGCAGAAAGTCGACCACCACTGAACAAGACACACAAGCTGAAACGTCAAGACTGGGCCAAGAAATATCTCAAGACTGATTTTTCTAAGGTTTTATGGACTGATGAAATGAGAGTGAGTCTTGATGGGCCCGATGGATGGGCCTGTGGCTGGATTGGTAAAGGGCAGAGAGCTCCAGTCCGACTCAGACGCCAGCAAGGTGGAGGTGGAGTACTGGTTTGGGCTGGTATCATCAAAGATGAGCTTGTGGGGCCTTTTCGGGTTGAGGATGGAGTCAAGCTCAACTCAAAGTCCTACTGCCAGTTTCTGGAAGACACCTTCTTCAAGCAGTGGTACAGGAAGAAGTCTGCATCCTTCAAGAAAAACATGATTTTCATGCAGGACAATGCTCCATCACACGCGTCCAAGTACTCCACAGCGTGGCTGGCAAGAAAGGGTATAAAAGAAGAAAATCTAATGATATGGCCTCCTTGTTCACCTGATCTGAACCCCATTGAGAACCTGTGGTCCATCATCAAATGTGCGATTTACAAGGAGGGAAAACAGTACACCTCTCTGAACAGTGTCTGGGAGGCTGTGGTTGCTGCTGCACGCAATGTTGATGGTGAACAGATCAAAACACTGACAGAATCCATGGATGGCAGGATTTTGAGTGTCCTTGCAAAGAAAGGTGGCTATATTGGTCACTGATTTGTTTTTGTTTGGTTTTTGAATGTCAGAAATGTATATTTGTGAATGTTGAGATGTTATATTGGTTTCACTGGTAAAAATAAATAATTGAAATGGGTATACATTTGTTTTTTGTTAAGTTGCCTAATAATTATGCACAGTAATAGTCACCTGCACACACAGATATCCCCCTAAAATAGCTAAAACTAAAAACCACTTCCAAAAATATTCAGCTTTGATATTAATGAGTTTTTTGTGTTCATTGACAACATGGTTGTTGTTTAATTATTAATGTTGTAAAATTAATCCTCAAAAATACAACTTGCCTAATAATTCTGCACTCCCTGTATAATAGTTGAACTCAAGCTCAAACAAGCTTCCAATCCAAAAACTCATTATAATCCCTCATTAAAGTCACCATTTACAAATTGTACCTCTGTTCCAAAACCTAGCAAGGTGTGTTGCAGCAGACTTCCAAAGTAGCATTATAGCCATCATGTGATCAATAAGCAGCTCAAATAATCCAAAATACAGTATATGCGAGACTAAAATGTGATGAAAAGCTGTGAGGGTGAAGTTAGTACAGAATATGTCACCGCTACATTTACATTACGCCTCCACTCTAGTTTAGCTTTTTATAGAAATAAAAACAATTAAATTCAGGTGGATAGCAGTCGCTTCAATTCCATCAGCTCGTCCAAAACGAGCTGTTCGAGATCACGTGACGAGAAGACATTGAGCGTGTGTTATGAGTGTGTGTTACGTGTTAGTGAAGCTCTCGCATTGAGCGCGTGTTACGAGTGTGTGTTACATGTTAGTGGACTGGACCGTGGCGGAGGATTTGTTGCGCAACAGAAGCGTCAGACTTATATTTTAAAAAGCGAAGAACTTGAAAGTGAAAGTAAACGGGAGCGCGCATTCAAACACGATTTCAATACGTTACCTCTGTTTGAAAGCTCTCCCAATATGAAAGCTATCTCATTGCAACCATCTCTTAGCTCTGTATCATGCTTGAAGAAGTCTCTATTTGCACTTTGAATATTTAGTACTTTGATTATGGTTATTGTTTGCACTTTCAGTTAGGAGGTCAAAAGAAGCTCATGCGCAGTTCTAAGGTCTAAAGAGACATACAGGAAAAAAGTTGAGTTTGAGTCAGTTGAGTTTTTTGCAAAACCTTTACAGTGCTTGTTGTCTTTTACTGCATATGATAATTCATACTCAGAAAGTAGAACTGAAATGACATTCATTACAAGACGATGAGTTAAGACATTTCAAAATGGACCTGCAAACTATTTTTCTAGACATGTATTTAAGTAAAAATCTCGTTCCCGTGAACCCAATCTCGTGTCTCGTCTCATGAGATAAGTGTCTCGTCACACCCCTACTATATTACAATCATTCGTTTTCTGTCGATGAATGTATCCAATGTGTCGATGAGTTGCTCACCTGTCTAATAAAACACATAATATATTGAAGCGTCTTTGGTGTTTCCATGGATTCTACAAAAAACGTTTTTAAAGGTCCCATGGCATGAAATTTTCATTTTATGAGGTTTTTCAACATTAATATGAGTTCCCCTAGCCTGAATATTGTCCCCAAGTGGATAGAAATGTTGATCGGTGTAAACCCGAGTTCTGGCTGTCTCTCTCTGCCTTTGAGAAAATGACAGGCCAGACGAGCCAATCCTGAAGTCTCCTGTTTTGACGTCCAAGCAGGAGCGGTTACCTCCCTTTCCTCCGCCCAGAGAATCTGGCACGCCCATGCAAACACTCGAGATCATTAACGTTACTTGTGAACGCAGGCAGTTTCTCAGTGTTTGGATGTACAAATGAAAACAGAAGTCTTTCTTCAGTTCCTTCTGATCTGTGATCAGTGATCTCTTATGTGTAGCTAATTATTTATTATTCGTGCACACGCAGCAGCTTCTCTCTCTCCAGACAGAACGGTGTTTTCTATCTTGTGAGTCAGTGTTTTTGTACGTCCTCGTCGCGTCTACCGGTTCTAAAATGTGCATACAGTCACATGAGTTTCTGCTCAACATCGGCCTCACACACGCCGAAGCTCGGGCTGCACTGGCCGTTGGCCTTCAACATCCCCGACCCCCAGTACTGCATCTGGCCCACAGCGGAGGCACCAAACGCGGCATGAGATTAAGCAGAAGGGGGGTAAGCATGAGCATATCTGGGCTAGGCTAGCCATCTTTCCCCACAATAAACTGGATTACATTCGATTACTGCTGTTGTGTCTTTGTTTGCGCTGTGTAACGTTACTCAATGCGCGTCACTGACGCTATTCATATGATTGGAACATATCTAGAAATAATGCTATACTCAACACTTACTAACTCGTTCATCTCGACAGCTGTAATGGTTAGGGGTGTGCATTGGCACTGCCCTCACAATTCGATTCGATTACGATTCACCAGGTAACGATTCGATGCAATTCGATTCTACGATGCATCAAAATTCTACTGCACACAACAAGGCAAATTTTTAATCAGTGATGAGGTTATACAAGCAGTCAGATATTGAACAACAGATTTTATTAGCTGCTATGTGTGTATTATCACTCTCCTGTATCTTTGACATAAATGTCATTAAATAAAATAAAATTGAATGGTACAGGGTATTGGATATGGCATTTTTCAAACCTGAAAAAGAAAACATAAATCACTGCTTTCAGTGCTTTGAATAAGAAATGTTTCTCTTCTCTCTGCTTTAGAACCATTTGAAATTATATAGAGCAATAAAAACCAACTAAGCCAACTTTTTCCAGTAGTGAAAATAAGTGTTTTTTTTACACACAGTAAAAAGCTCTAAGACAGGGCACTTCATGAACTCCTGTGCAAATATTAATATGTAATTACAGTCACACTATTGTAACAACAACCACCACCCAGGCACCCAGCAATAGAAATATTCAGTGCAACACACACAGTAACGTTGACACTAGCGACTCGTCAATTCTTGGCTGGGATGTGTCGACTTTTTGTGTTGTTGTTGTTGTTGTTGTTGAAGCCAACTCAGGATGCCAACGATAAACATGGTTCGTGAAGTTAGTTGTATTGCCAACGTGCTTGATTTTAGTGTGGCAGGCGCGTTAGCAGGGCGTAAGCAGCGCGTATTTTTTTCGGCGTTAACAGATTAGAGCATTCACATCGCACGCAGAGGCGGTGCGGCAGCGCATCGCAGGAGCAGAAGCAGCAGTGCCGCGATCGTTTCGGCGCCGAGTCTATTTTTGCCGCGCTGCTCACGCTGATTTAAAGCCACAGTGGATTGTTCTTGATCAAAACTGACCAGATTAACGTGGAAAATAACACATTTCACCATGAAATCATGTAGTGAAGTGCCCCGTGTGTTTCACAATCACCATATGACATCCAGAGCTGTTAAAAAAATTAAAAACACAACACCAAACTTCAAAAGCCTGTTTAAATTATTAAAACTAGAAGCATATATTCACTTTAATGTTAACTTACATTTATCATGTGAACTACTTGTATACAACAAGTTATATGCATGTGTGTTTGGGACAGAGGGGAACACGGTCGCATTTGCAGCATATGCTGCCCATCATAAATCAAAGCACGAGACAGACGGGGCTCGGAGGAGAAGACCGGAAAATGTGACATAATGTACAATATTTGTCTGTATTTGCAATATACGAGCTGCGCGAGACAAACGCTGCCAGTGTGAATCCACTGCTAACGCGTGCGGTGTGAAGCCGGCGTCAGAATCCGAAATGTGCCCAGATGTCCGCTTTCCAAGCTTTGGGTGCGTTTTTAATTACCCATCTATCGCGGACATCTCCCTCCGCCTCAGCAATCTTGATTGTTGTTGTTATGACCCAGGAAGTAATTGAAACTTCACAACTTTATTGTCCAACTCAAGGCCAGAAAATAAACGGTGACATAATCGATTATGGCACTTTGCCGCATCGATGCTGAATCGTGCATGCCCCGCATTGCGATGCATCGCTGAATCGATTATTGTTGACACCACTAGTAATGGTACTTTGCATGTGTTACAAAGTTGGTAGAATAATGATGAATACGGACTCGGCGTGACTGGGACTCGTGTTTATTCAGAACTCTCAGATACAAACACAATAAACTCGCGCTGACTGACAGCGCTCTCATAACTCAGAAGTTACTATAAATAACTTTGTTAGCAATCACTCCGGCTCCGTGATGTCTGGTTCGCGAACGAATCATTCTTTTGAATCGGTTCTTTTTAGTGAACCGAACCAGTTCACCAAATCGGACTGAATCGTTCTAAACGGTTCGCGTCTCGAGTCAGTGCTGATCCATAATTTACTAAAGTTACTAACTTTCTGACATGAGTGACAGTCCCTCCGACTAGAAATAGACTAATAACCTGAAGTATATGCTGTAACTACAACAGTTCAGACATGCTGAGAACTGATGTGAAGTGAACTCAGGTCCATCCGTCTCTCTCGTAGACCAAGTTAAACCACGCCCCCTCCGCTCATTTAAAATACAAAGATGTCAGCCAATCACAACAGTGGGCGTTTTTACTGAAGTCTCACAGCAGACACGCCTCTTGAAGCAGGGCATTCAGCCACAGGGCAAACAGCAGTATAGAAAAAATGCCTTTTATTTCTAAATTATGACATTTTATGATGAAAATCATACTAACAATATAAGTACACCTCAGGAAACATTATAAAATAATAGATTATAATAATAGAGAATAATAAAATGCCATGCCATGGGACCTTTAAAGTAATGCAGGCATGATGTCATTGATAGGCGATACACGGATACGGTCCGTGTCCTGGTTAAAATTGCTTTTTCTCTGGATTTAAACATTTGGGATAATGTAAGTACACAAGTCAACAAAATATATAACATTGTTCTAGTGGTTTTTACATATATTAGTGCCTTTAATTTGGTCTAATTTGCACCAAGCTCAGTGAAAAAAATGAATCTAAGATGGTGGAGGAAACACGCTTGAAAAAACTGTGTTTCAAACTATTTTTAATTAGCTCTTTCAGTCTTGTTTTCCAGTAAATTTATAGAAATGTATAAACATTTATTTGAGAAGCAACACTGCATAAGATTATTCTGCTTTATTGCACTGGTAGATTTTTTTTTTCAATTGTTTTATTAATAAAGAAATGAAACAAATGAAAACAAGTCTTAAGGTCTTATGCAGTGTTGCGTTTCAGGTAAATACATTTTTAGAGACTTTACTGGGAAACACGACAAAATAAAAGACTCACTATGTTTTGGAATAGAGCAAGTGTGTGCTGTCAGATTCACAGTACAGGTCTAGATCCATAAAATATAACACAAAATGCACAAAACTGTGAGTGCAGCATCTTTCCCAGCAGGCCTCATGCTCATGGTTTCACACGCTTTCTCTCCCTGCTGAGTGACAGCAGACTTCAAATACCTCAGGGTACCAAACATCATCTGGCATAATAATCAACAATTATAGACAGACCAAAAAAACATCAACACACAAACAAACAATTTACACAATGGCATTGCCAGGTTTTTGGACATGTATAATGCAGAATGCCAAAATATTTTTTTTAGAGATGGCACATGATATATCTGATACATCACTGTACCATGGTACCGCCAAATACGTTGCTACAAAATAAGACCCTAAAAAGCATTTGCTGTGGCTGCTGTACCTCACAGTTGATGCTGTCTCTGCATGGTACAGTGGCTGTTGAATGTTGGATTTACCTGCCCACAGGCGAGCCCCATTCCCCTCTCCCCCATTCCATGAGGACATGATAGATTCAGCTCCAGGGCATCAGCGCCAGACTCCTGTGAGATGGATGCAGAAGCCTCAAATTATTGAAGTATAAATTCAACGCATTTCCAGCTATGAATCACAATCAAGCTGTGGATGTTCATATGCAAACCTGTTATATGCTACATACACAAAAAATTAAAATGAAGTTCACACACATGTATATTTTAGCACCTGGTTGACTGAAGAAATCATGCAAGTTAGCTAACCCAGCAAACACGGCAGGCCTGTTCTGAGTGCTTGGTTGTGTAGAATATAACATTCAACAATTCAATTAGAATTCAGTGTGTTCTGGTGTACTTTATTGAAACTGTGTCGCTCCAACACTGTGACCCAGACACCTAAATAAGCCCACATTATCTGGATATATGTCCGTTTTAATCTTCATTAGATGAATTAATGACATGTTAACGCCAACATCATGATCAACAGAAACACACTCATTTTTCAGATGGTTGGTGAATAAGAAACAGGTCTTTGCACTGAAATCGGAGAACTTTAAAGGGATAGTTCACCACAATTTTTTTTTATTTTTGCTTAATTTAAAATGTTTAATAGTTGGGGTTGTTTTGGGCCCCATAGACTTTCACTGTATGAAAAAAAAGAGTTATTCAAAATTCTCCTATTTAAGAAAAGATAACAGTTAAGGGTCCAATTCTCACTATTAAAAGTGCAGTGTGTTAATGTTAGCGGCATCTAGCGGGGAGGTTGTGAATTGCAATCGTCCACCGCTCACCCCTCCCTTTCGAAGCACATAGAGAAGCTACGGTGCCCAACACAGGAAAAATATATCGTCGTCTGAGACAGCAGAGAGTAGCTAGCGCTCTGTAGAGTAGCTTGTCCATTTAGGGCAACTGTAGAAACATGGCGCCGCAAAATGGGGACTTCACTGTAAGGGGACCCGCGGTGTATGTATATAGAAAAGGCTCATTCTAAGGTATTAAAAACATAACGGTTCATTATGTAAGGTCTTTATACACCACTGAAAGCATAGTTATGTATATTATATTGCATTTATGTCAATAGATAATGTTACACACTTCACCTTTAACTAGCTGCTTATTAGGAGGCATATTACTAGGATATTGGCTGTTTATTAGTACTTATAATGCACATATTAATGTCATATTCTACATCTCTTAATCCTACCCAATACCCAAACTTAACAATTACTTTACCAACTATTAATAAGCAGTAATTAGGAGTTTATTGAGGCAAAAGTCATAGTTAATAGTGAGAATGGGACCCTAATCTAAAGTGTGACCTAAGAAAGTAAGTCATACATGTTTGGAATGACACGAGAGTGAGGTAATGATGACAGAATTTTTTGTGTGTGTGAGCTACCCTTCAACTTGCATGGTTCTTAATAAAATGATCAATTGTCCCTGATGTATTCACTGTAGGAGGGCTTTGTGTGTTCATGGGCGACAATCTGTAGAAACTATAATGAAACATCAGGAACCAACTCATATAACCCACAGAGCAAAAAAAAGTTATTCAGTGCACCTACGGTTTAGCAAAGAATGCTTTTTTTTAAAAATAACATTTATTTTTAAGTGTACAGAGCACAACTAATCACATATACAATCCTTCAGCAATGTACTTTCAAATAATCTTTCCATGCAATCTAAGTCTATTCACCATGCAACAGCAAAACCAAACACAAAAGACACAGACGCACAAGCTAATAAAGTATATAACTAAAAAACAAACAATTTTATTGTTTATCAGACTCAAGCAGATGCAAACAATGAGCGAAGCAAATCAACGTTGACTGAGACATTGGCTCTAAAATAGATGAGAGTGGTGATAAGTGTTCCACACGGATGCACGAGAGACGAGCGAGCGAGCGGGCGGGCGGGCGGCACGCAGATCGGGGTGGGGTGCGTAGCCGAGCCGAGTTTGACAGGCAATTACAGATCCACGGGGGCTTTAAACCACATCACATGGGGGATTTAAACAATTACAAAAAGCTCTACAAACCTGCCACAGTGACTCCATCTGTAGATTTATGATTTTCCGCAGACTGACAGCCATTAAAGGGGGAAAAGAATAAGCATTTTAGCCTTACAAAGTGCAGAGGACCATGAGGTGGGGTGATGCTATTTATCACTGTCAGCCGGGGGAACGGGACAAACCTGCTGCCCTTACAGGATTAGGCCCTAGATTTCATGGTCAATTAGGACCAAATACAGGTACAAAATGGACACAATGTGCCATGATCCCAAAGCCAATTATCAATAATGTTTAATTTCACCCAGTTTCTTTTAAGCCCTTTATAGAGAGAGATGAATGGGAGGAGGAGGTGGTGGATGAGGGGGCAGGCTTTGCTTTTTGCCCTCCCGTCCAACAAAAGGGGGTGACATGCACACAGTGAATTAAGTGCTATCATCTCTCATCACGGTAAGCTGCTTTCAGAGAGCGAGGCCAGCAAGACGACTGTTTGATATTGCAGGCTTAGCACTGAGAGAGAAGGGTTTAAAATAGACTTAAAATAAGCCAAAGGAAGCAAAAAACAACAACAAAACGGCTAAGAGCATTTTTTTGGAGCACTGAGATCTCTCTTTTCTTGCCGTATGAATTGTGAAATACAAGTGTCTGTCTATGGAGAAATAAAGCCTTTGCATTCATAACTAGGAAAGAAAGTCGCAGCCACAATGCCAAGGTGTCTGGATGGTTGCCAGGGCATTGTGGTTGCTAAGGTAATCGAGAGAGTTCACAGAGAGAATTTGGAACATTTGATTTAGAACCTGTTGCAGTTTCTCTCAGATCGGCTATAGTTATACTGTAATTACTCTCAGATCTATGCCAAGACAACTAGATGGTCCGATTTCAAGCATGTTTTGGACTCAACTGCTGAGTCCACCAATTCACATACTATCCGCCCTAAATAATATTACAAATCAGAATTAATGTGTCCCAAATCGTAGATTCCTGGATGGTCTACTTTATCCAATTTCAATCCGTGCAACGGCTAATATTGCCCACAACTAACTGACCTATCGGTAAGCCCCTCCCATCGAACGCAGATGAGCCAATGGCAGTTGAGTATTAGTTGAGTTGGGACCGGAACTCGGACATCTTTAGGTTTCAGCACAATAGAGAACATTGGAAAATTTGAAGCTCTCATCGGTTTGATGGCGTTTATGCTACACAAATGATAAAACGATGTGTCTGGGGTACTGTAACACTGATTCCAGGTATCCTGAGAGGATTTTATGGATGTCATACTCTCATTTAGTTACGACTAAAGTTAGTGAGTCCCTGCTAATAAGGCCCTCACGGAATGTAACGTTAACAGTGTAGGTCAAAAACACGTACATTTCTGTGAGTTTAGATATGTTTAAGGTCTGCATTATCTGTCTTACTAAGTAGGGACTCCTATTTTGATGGGTATTATAATCAACGAAGCGATACGGGCAGTAACAGGGAGAGCTCGCACTCCCAGTTTATCGGAGTTTTCAGATACAAAGTTTACAGTTTATTAGCATCCCCGAAAAGGCATAATGTTTATACACTCACCTAAAGGATTATTAGGAACACCATACTAATACTGTGTTTGACCCCCTTTCGCCTTCAGAACTGCCTTAATTCTACGTGGCATTGATTCAACAAGGTGCTGAAAGCATTCTTTAGAAATGTTGGCCCATATTGATAGGATAGCATCTTGCAGTTGATGGAGATTTGTGGGATGCACATCCAGGGCACGAAGCTCCCGTTCCACCACATCCCAAAGATGCTCTATTAGGTTGAGATCTGGTGACTGTGGGGGCCATTTTAGTACAGTGAACTCATTGTCATGTTCAAGAAACCAATTTGAAAGGATTCGAGCTTTGTGACATGGTGCATTATCCTGCTGGAAGTAGCCATCCGAGGATGGGTACATGGTGGTCATAAAGGGATGGACATGGTCAGAAACAATGCTCAGGTAGGCCGTGGCATTTAAAAGATGCCCAACTGGCACTAAGGGGCCTAAAGTGTGCCAAGAAAACATCCCCCACACCATTACACCACCACCACCAGCCTGCATAGTGGTAACAAGGCATGATGGATCCATGTTCTCATTCTGTTTACGCCAAATTCTGAGTCTACCATCTGAATGTCTCAACAGAAATCCAGACTCATCAGGCCACGCAACATTTTTCCAGTCTTCAACTGTCCAATTGTGGTGAGCTTGTGCAAATTGTAGCCTCCTTTTCCTATTTGTAGTGGAGATGAGTGGTACCCGGTGGGGTCTTCTGCTGTTGTAGCCCATCCGCCTCAAGGTTGTGCGTGTTGTGGCTTCACAAATGCTTTGCTGCATACCTTGGTTGTAACGAGTGGTTATTTCAGTCAAAGTTGCTCTTCTATCAGCTTGAATCAGTCGGCCCATTCTCCTCTGACCTCTAGCATCAACAAGGCATTTTCGCCCACAGGACTGCCACATACTTGATGTTTTTCCCTTTTCACACCATTCTTTGTAAACACTAGAAATGGTTGTGCGTGAAAATCCCAGTAACTGAGCAGATTGTGAAATACTCAGACCGGCCCGTCTGGCACCAACCACCATGCCACGGTCAAAATTGCTTAAATCACCTTTCTTTCCCATTCTGACATTCAGTTTGGAGTTCAGGAGATTGTCTTGACCAGGACCACACCCCTAAATGCATTGAAGCAACTGCCATGTGATTGGTTGATTATATAATTGCGTTAATGAGAAATTGAACAGGTGTTCCTAATAATCCTCTAGGTGAGTGTATATGTTTGTTTACTGTTAGTTGTTTTTGTATAATTTGCTGTGTATGTTAATGATAATGCGACAGAGAGAGAGAGTTTGTGAATGAGACGTTAATGCGCACTTCTTATGCTTTGTTTGTTCAGCTCTTAAGGTGATTTTTTTAGAGTGAAAAGGACGCAATAAACTTAATAAACCATCATTTAAGTTTGGCCATCAATCAGAGGGGGTCGGCTACATTGTGTGTCCAAAAACAACTTGGGATAAGATTTTTCACACTGACACTGTCATTGTAAGACAGTTAGCAACTCTGTTTGTTTGTCCGAGTTAGCAACAGTAACTAAGGGGGGCGGGGCTTACCGATTTCCGGTCAATTGCGCTTTGGACGGGGATTCGATTAGAACTACAAATCTAAATAAAAGGTGTTAAAAACTACAAATATGGCAGATGTGCAAGTCTCACAGTTAAGTAAAGAGCATAAGATAAAGCAGTTTAAGTGATTAATTATTAACAACCTGACGAAAATATATTTATTCAATGGTATCCACATTATATTTCATCTGCAACAGCATTGTGAACTTTTTTAATGATACGTCTGGTCATTAACCTTTAAATGCATCATTATGCAAACACATGAGGACAATCTCTGCATGAAAGACCCACGACTGGCAGATCAACGCACTACTACATTTCTCTCCGAAACGGTAGGAAATTAAATTCAATTAAATGTGGAGGATTTTAACTGTGACAAGATGATTGACAGGGCAGTTTAAACGGTGACAGGACGTCCGTAACTAAGCGACAGAGCTGTCCATTAAAGATGACGAAGTAGTATATGTCCCAAAACTTGCCTACTATTCTGCTACACTCTCAAAAGTATGTGCATTTTCTTCACAATAACAATACATACTATTAGGGCATAGTATAGCCGAATTGTGATGCAGCAAACAAAGAACCACCCAATATTCCAAAATGAGCCAAACTGATAAGTAGAAATAAAGGTGATTAACTGAAAGAAATTGATAATACGCCCAAATTACTTTTGCACATATATCTTAAAAAAGTGTTATCTCAGAACATTCTGACCAATAAAGCACCATGTTATATACCAAAATATAATCTTATCAACTGATATCATCAGTCACAGTACAGAATGTTAAGGGCGTGCTCTACAAAAGAGAAGATCTGGATCAAACCTGACGCTGTCTTTGACAAGGATTATCAACTCTAAAGCTGATAAGGACAACATTACCCATTGCTGTCATACTCCTTGGATCAGCGCGTCTAGTTTGATCTCAGTGGGTATTAGAGAGGAGGAGAAGTGAAAGAGGAACAGGGTGTCTAGTGAAAAAAATATACACTCAAAAGGTGAGAGGAATGGCAACAAAAGAAAAATGGAAGTCCAGTCTAGTCTTACAAAATTCACTCATTATCAACCTAAGCAAATAGACAGAGGACATAAAATAAGCATAAAATGTTTATTTGTAGCTACACGACAGAAGTTAGTTGAAATTGTGTCCTAGTCTTTCATAGGATGTCATCATAGAATGACACCATGCTAAAAGCGCTGTAAGCTACTTTTTAGGAATACCATGCATAAAATGTCCCTACTCTCTGACAGATATTGCTGAAATAGGTAGCCTGAGAAAACGCATATCTCTGTGACACCCCTGGGCTTTGTAAAAAAAAAAAGGTTAAGAGATGCTATGGTGGAAGCTAAATTGCTTATAGCACCTTTAAGTTAGAGGAACAGGGCCTCCTAGAGACAGGGATGTGCACCATTAAGAACTGAATTGGGAATGCATTTGCAATTCCAATTCACTTACTGATTTATACTGATTTGGAATTGAGATGACAGCATGCAAAATTGAATGTAAGGAAGTGGAATAAAAATGAATTAAAACTCAAATTCAACAAATTCGACAAACTTTAAATGTTTGCTGAAGAAAAAAATCTGTGACATTTGAAGGTTTATAGAGAAGGGTCTGTCTGTGTCCCGCAGTATACATACAAAAAAATGTGGTTCTTCAGTGGTTCATTGGGGGGGTTGAGGAGCTATATAGCACCGTTACCATGTAAAAAGCCAAGTATGGTTCTTCTGCGGTTCTTTGGGGTGGTTGAGGTGCTATATAACACCGTTACCATATAAAAAGCCAAGTATGGTTCTTCTGCGGTTCTTTGGGGTGGTTGAGGTGCTATATAACACCGTTACCATATAAAAAGCCAAGTATGGTTCTTCTGCGGTTCTTTGGGGTGGTTGAGGTGCTATATAACACAGTTACCATATAAAAAGCCAAGTATGGTTCTACTGCGGTTATTTGGGGTGGTTGAGGTGCTATATAACACCGTTACCATATAAAAAGCCAAGTATGGTTCTTCTGTGGTTCTATATAGCACCGTTACCATATAACAAGCCAACTATGGTTCTTCTGCGGTTCTTTGGGCTGGTTGAGGTGCTATATAGCACCGTTACCATATAACAAGCCAAGTATGGTTCTTCTGTGGTTCTTTGGGGTGGTTGAGGTGCTATATAGCACCGTTACCATATAAAAAGCCAAGTATGGTTCCTCTATGGTTCTTTGGGGTGGTTGAGGTGCTATATAGCACCGTTACCATATAAAAAGCCAAGTATGGTTCTTCTGTGGTTCTAAATAGCACCGTTACCATATAAAAAGCCAAGTATGGTTCTTCTGCGGTTCTTTGGGGTGGTTGAGGTGCTATATAGCACTGTTACCATATAAAAAGCCAAGTATGGTTCTTCTGTGGTTCTAAATAGCACCGTTACCATATAAAAAGCCAAGTATGGTTCTTCTGCGGTTCTTTGGGGTGGTTGAGGTGCTATATAGCACCGTTACCATATAAAAAGCCAAGTATGGTTCTTCTGTGGTTCTATATAGCACCATTACCATATAAAAAGCCAAGTATGGTTCTTCTGCGGTTCTTTGGGGTGGTTGAGGTGCTATATAGCACCGTTACCATATAAAAAGCCAAGTATGGTTCTTCTGCGGTTCTTTGGGGTGGTTGAGGTGCTATATAGCACCGTTACCATATAAAAAGCCAAGTATGGTTCTTCTGTGGTTCTTTGGGGTGGTTGAGGTGCTATATAGCACCGTTACCATATAAAAAGCCAAGTATGGTTCTTCTGTGGTTCTATATAGCACCGTTACCATATAAAAAGCCAAGTATGGTTCTTCTGTGGTTCTTTGGGGTGGTTGAGGTGCTATATAGCACCGTTACCATATAAAAAGCCAAGTATGGTTATTCTGCGGTTCTTTGGGGTGGTTGAGGTGCTATATAGCACCGTTACCATATAAAAAGCCAAGTATGGTTCTTCTGTGGTTCTTTGGGGTGGTTAAAGTGCTATATAGCACCGTTACCATATAAAAAGCCAAGTATGGTTATTCTGCGGTTCTTTGGGGTGGTTGAGGTGCTATATAGCACCGTTACCATATAAAAAGCCAAGTATGGTTCTTCTGTGGTTCTTTGGGGTGGTTGAGGTGCTATATAGCACCGTTACCATATAAAAAGCCAAGTATGGTTCTTCTGTGGTTCTATATAGCACCGTTACCATATAAAAAGCCAAGTATGGTTCTTCTGTGGTTCTTTGGGGTGGTTAAAGTGCTATATAGCACCACTGCCACACAAAAAATCTGCTAATCCCCTATATAGTTCTTTAACGGTTCTCTAACTCTCTCTCTTAGTCTCTTAGCTTAGTTGGGGAAAGGATTAAAACAACATTAAAATACAGTGTATTTCCTGAAGATAACGTGGTTCTTAACATTTTGCCCCCAAGGATTGCGTTTGAATCGTAGTATGAAATAACAACTAGTAGTCAAACAGTAAAATAAGTTATCAAATTAATATAGACTCATGGTAGTTATAGCTAAAAACACCAAAACCTTACCCTTAACCTACCCCTTCCATAAAAATAAAATGTACTGTAGAGTTTCAAAAATAAAATACTTTAAAAACTTATGAAAACAAACAGACTACGGAGTCTGGTGATATGTTATACGATCTGTATGCCTTATCACTAGGTAGGGGTGTGAATCGTCACTGGTCTCATGATTCAATTCGATTACGATTATCATGTCAACGATTCGGATCGATAGTATAATATAGTTTTGAATAGTACTGCACATGGCTATGTTTTCGTCAATGAATACAAGAAAGTACACTTCCTGAATGTAGCAAACTTGAAGTATGAACACAGCAGACGACAGGAGCATTTAGAACTAACAAACCACTAATAAATACTAAAAGCTCATGAAACTGTCAAGTAGTGTACTAAAGTTACAACACACACACACACACACACTCGCACACACACATTTGCACATAGACGCTGTAAATATTAAAACAGTAGGTGCAGTTTTTATCTCTTGTTTTTATGTTACGCCTCGCTACGCCATTTTACGCTGGCGCGAAAAGCGTGTATGCAGCAAATGACGTCAGTGAAATGTCAGTTTGCTATAATCAATTATGGTCTATTACTGCATCGATGCAGAATCGTCCATGCCCACGTCGCAATGTTTCGTAAAAAAAGATTCATCACCCCTAACACTAGGTGGCGACAGTGAAGCTTAAAAAGCTATAAAAGAGAGAAGAGCAGTAGTGACGACATCAGCGATTTCAGAGGAGCTCTGATGACATCCCGAAATAGCTGTTTCGTTGTAGGGGGTGTAACTTGAGGTAGTGGGCGTAATTAATAGGGGCGTCGTTTGTACACACTTGGGTTTATAGGCCTTACAGTAAGAACAACAGACAGACAAAACGATAGATTTAGATAAATATAGACGGACGGACGGACGGACAGACAGACAGACATACATGTTATGAATGCTTTGGCAATATAAAGATTTATTTCACCATGCCAATAGATAAATAAATAGATAAAAGACAGATAAATAGATAGATACGATCGATCAATGGATAGATCAGGATAGGTTTATACTACCCTTAAATTTTGAGTAAGAGACACATGCAGCAGGTGCAGCCTGGGAAACTGGCATTTAAATGACAGCAATGAGGCTTTCATTAGTTTAAATTCACATATTCACAGAATCTGTAGCTATGCCACTCACGAACAACCGCACATTGTGCCCTTATTATTGGGCCTGCTTTTAGCCATTTATCTGCAATCCACTGTTCCTTTTTCTTCTGCCAACTTTCAATTGGATAAAATAGGAACAGCTCACGGAGAGACTTTGACATTTATGAATTATAGCCTCAGGCACATCGTTATGATGTAATATTTCTCTCAAAGGCAGCGATTTTATGGAGGGGAAAGTAGCTGAGGAGAGGTGGCGGCTGCAAGTAGAATGGTTTACTTGAGACTGACACTTCTGTGAGGGGGAAAGAGAGAGAGAGTCTGGATGAGACAGAGAGACAGACAGAGAACGAGAGAGAGAGAGGGAGATGGGCGTGCAAAGGGAGGGAAAGAAAGCACAAAAAAAAACTTTTAAGTAGTATCCTTAGGCGAGGAACAGTGTTAAGTGTTCCCTTAGATTTCAAAGTGGGAATGAATGGTTGATTCTCTTTGAAAACGGGAGTTGCCATGGCAACTGAGCCTTTATTTCATATTTGCTGGCACAGGTAGCTAAACAGCAGACGCGAGGAAGACGAGGCATTCAGACCACAGAGGAGTTCGCCGACCACTAAAACCCACGGCGGCAGACGTGGTCCAAAGACAAACGGTCTTTCACCACTTCACCCCGATCATCCGAATCTCCCACTCATCCTTTTCTCGTTTCATCTCTGACAACAGATCAATGCTTTCACTTTCATCCAGTATAGGTAAAAGAGCAAGACCTTCAAATCAGTCCTGTGCTCATTTTGGTTTTTTTTTCCGAGCTTAAAGTGTGAAGTGTGGTGTGACATGGCAGCCGTACCCTGAAGCGATGTTCTCACCATGCTTTACATCATCTGCTTGCCTTATGAATACACAATATGCAAAATGTACCTGGGCTCCAGTGATGGGGGATGTCAGGCGAATACATAATGACAGTAATATGGAGGGGGGTGGAGAGACAGAAAATACCAGATGTCCATCTTTGCTGTTAGTAAAAGAGGGTTTTGGGTGGGTTTGACAGGCCGGTTTAATGAGGTGAGAGAGAAGATAGGACGACACGTCGATGTAATCGATAGCAGAATTAACACATTGACACGCGGACTGTTTACTTTCAGCCATTTTCTCTGCACAATTAAGCGCCTGAGATCTGCAAGTCAACTATGATTAATCCCGGGGTCACTCCTCTGTCTCCCTCCATTTCCACTTAAAGTATCAAGGCCTGTGTTTATATCTCCACATGTGTGTGTGTAAGTGGTGTGTAGACGTATCTGAGTGTGTCATGTCTGCAGAAAATGTGTGTGTGTGTGTGTGTGTGTGTGTGTGTGTGTGTGTGTGTGTGTGTGTGTGTGTGTGTGTGTGTGTGTGTGTGTGTGTGTGTGTGTGTGTGTGTGTGTGTGTGTGTGTGTGTGTGTGTGTGCATCGTTAGGATTGAGCAAAAATCCGAATTGAAGCTTATGAGTATGAATTTGTATTGGCCACGCACCACAGGAAGTTGAATTAAAATAACAGGAAAAGGAATTTACAGAACTGCAAATTTAACACAAGCAATGCATTCTGGGAAATGAAGTGTTCTTCCACCCAGGTCCAAAAGTTAAACTAAAACTATCTATTAGGTCTATAGCCGATGTCAAGCCAATATTCAAAGTCTGTCATGATAATTTTCTTGTAAAATGTCCAGTTAAATCTCAAACTGTTTGAGCTTGATGTCAGTTGAGGCCCATTTGTTTTGGGGTTTTGGCCGTTTGGAATCACTTTACATGACAGACATATTGCGCCAGAACGCTCACCACACACCAGCTTATTGGTGGAGAGGAGAGTGTTGAAGCCAATCATTAGGAGGCCATGATGATGTACAGAGGCCATTGGGCATATTTGGTCAGGATGCCAGGGTTAAACCCCAACTCTTTTATGAAGTACATCTTAGGATTTTTAATGGTCACAGAGTGTCAGGACCCCAGTTCAACGTCTCATCTGAAGGATGGTGATTTTTGACAGTATAGTGTCCCCCATCACTATACACAGACCACAGGGTGAGCACCCCCTGCTGGTCTCACTAACACCTCTTCCAGCAGCAACCTAGTTTTCCCAGGAGGTCTCCCATCCAGGTACTCACCAGGCTCAACCCTGCTTAGCTTCAGTGTGCAGTGATGACACTTTGGGGTTGATGCTGTGATAACTTTTTAGGATTATACCGCTTTGAGGTTGAGGGCATTTACAATTGATAGTAGTTCAGGGTTAATGTCAACTGAGATCAATACCTTCTTGGAGCTGAGGCTTGTTGAGTTGATGGAGTTTGGGGTTGAAGTCATTTTGGAGTTGATTCCAATTTAAGTTTATGTCTATTTGGAGTTGAAGCTGTTTGGGTGTTTGATGGTACTTGGGCTTGATGCCGTTTTGTTGGGGTTTATGGCAGTTGAGGTTGATACTTTTATGGAGCTGAGACTGTTTGCAGGTTGAGGTTTGAAACGTCTAATATTTTGGGGTTGATGTCTTTTTGGAGTTGTGACCATTTAGAGTTTAGAAGCATTTTGGAAGCCGTTTAGAGGCATTTTGGGGTCAATGTTGTTTTGTGGTTGATGCCAAAATTAAAGCTTTTGTCTTTTTAGGGTTGAGGCCATCTGCAGCTGATAATACTTTGTGGTTGATGTCTTTTTAGGGTTGAGGCCATCTGCAGCTGATAATACTTTGTGGTTGATGTCTTTTTGGGGTTGAGGCCATCTGCATTTGATAGAATTTTGGGATTGATGACATTTCGAGGTTGATGTCAATTGAGGTGGATGGCATCTTGGATTTGAGGCTGTTTACAGTTGATAGCAATTTGGCATTGATGCGTTTTTTTAGGAGTTGATGCCAATTGAGGATGATGCCTTTTTGGAGTTTAAACTGTTTGCAATAGCCTTTCAGGTTTCATGACGTTTTAAGGTTGACGTTGTTTGGGTGGCAATTGCAGTCCGGGGTTTGTGGCCATCTGCAGTTAAAAGCATTTTGGGGTTGATACTGTTTAGTTTGACTGCAAAATCCTGGGATCTGGACAACTCCATTCTCACAGATGGACTGGCCTGATGATGTCTGGTCTGGGAAGTCTTCTAATTTTCTGTCTTCCATCCTTCCTTCCCCCTCTCCATCTCTATTCCCGTCTCATCCAACCATCAGCGGCTCACTCCTTGGCATCCTCTGTCTCATCCCTCTCAGCTTCTTGGCAACATCAGATTAGTTGCTTCCGAAGAGCATTTCCCGTAAATGTAGGCTACTTTAGATCCAGGATTAGCTGCCAGCGATTCAATAAAGGGCTTTTTTTTTGGATAACAGTAAATGTTGGTTTTGCAGTTTGGTACAGGACAGTATGTGATGGCGTGGGTACACATGCAGTGTTATCAAAAGAGCCAAATTATCCCTAAGGGAAGAGGTTATTATTTCACAATTGTGTGTATCCACAAATTAACATAACAAAGACTCACCTCTGCCATTTTGGCAAGCTCGGTCCAATCAGCTTTGTTGTAGCTGCACATTATGCTGGATATGACAATCTATGGGGGAGAGAAGATAGATAGAGAATGAGAGTGAGATTTCAGCATGGACAGAATTCAAGAACATGGTTTCTTTGTGTCACCTTGTGGCCTTAAACAGAGGCCTGTTTTATTGTGTACAAAAGGTTTCCCCATCAAGGTCCCATTTTGTCACATTATAAAATGGATCTGAAGGCCATTATCTTGTCTTTAAAAAGCAGCTGCCTTCTTCATCTCAGCCCTCAAAGTCATAAAATCAATATTTATAATTCACAAGACCAGGACAAATCCACTGTCGCGCTGCCATTATTAAAACAGTCTCAAGCCCCAGAGCAGGGTGTTAGATAAGAGCATTTGCTGGATTAGCCTGCGCCATTTGTTGTTTTCTTTTTTTTCTCTCCTTTGGACACACAATAAGCCAGTCATAAACCAGGTTACGAAAGGTCTGCTTCTCAAAAACAACTTCTGGTTTTCAGTAATCACGGACATAAAAAGCTTTTGAAACTGCACTGAGCGTACCATAGTTTCAATTCTCCAGAGATGGACTTTCTGCCCACACTTGCTAGTGGAAAAAGTAGCTACCAGGTCAACATTTCAGCACACTGTGTCCCTCGTCTTGATTTTTCTCCAGGAAAAATCTAACCGTGTTAACCGCATATGTGGCCACACTCCATTATGTGCCTAATAGCTGCAGAGATGTGGACCCTGCAAAAAAAAAAAAGAAAACCCAATGAAGACCAGTCTATCTTGTGCGACTTGGTCCAACAATGCGATTACATCTAAACTGTTGTCTCATCAGATGTCTGTGACTTACACTCGCCGCTGATGAGGTGGAGGTGGGCGGCACAGGGGACGGAGAAGATTGGTGCTAACAACAGGAGGACAGGAGTCCGGGGAGACTCCGAGAAAACTGATTTCATGGGAGGATATTAAACTTGGAGGCTGTGCTGTCCCCCCGGGACAAATTTCCGCTAGATATAAATCTCTCGGGCATTACGCTTTCCCAAAAGCAGCAGGCAGTTAGGCGCTAAGCTTAGCCCACCTACACGAGAGCAGAAAATATTGCCACATTTTAGGGGGCAAATAAAGTTAAGCACTCTGACATTTACCGCCGAGATTTACAGTACAACACTGACATATAAGTGATATTTGATACACCCTGAAATAGTGTTTGGTAATATTACCATAAACCTCAGGCCATCAGAGAGCAACAGCGGGGTTCCTAAAGAAGACGAAGAGATCAACGCTGCAGGCTTCATTTCGGTATTATACGCAACGCGACTATTCTGTTTTGATTTGGGCTTGACCTTTGCTTGCTTCAACGTCATGTTATTGCAGAACAGCCACTGAGAATCTGGAGAGGGACCTAGTTTTAAGTTTATTAACACCAATCCAGCCTGAGCCCCCCTGCTGGAACATCACATTAACCATTGCCGAGACTGCGGGGTTTGAGGAAGATCAGGGATTACCTGGTTATAAGCTTAATAACCTCCCTCCAGGCGAGTGCCTCTGAACCCACCTTACACTCTAACAATGTGTCTCCATGGAGATGTGTCACCTGAAGGCCATATGAGAACATGTGGAGCGATGATTCCCGCCGATTCTCTAACGCAGTGCTATGACCATTTCCTAATAATGGTAAAAAATGGAATAGCTGATAACGGCAAACCACAATTTGTCCAGTTCCGAGCTACACTGGCCAAGGCAGAATCCTGATGAGAGTTCTTTTTTTCTGGGAACGGAAAAGAGCGTTTTAGCACAGTGGGTGTATGTGTGAGGGATTGTTAGCTACGAATGCATGAGAACGAAGCAATCTGAAAGTTCGCCATCCTGACCTCTCCCTCTCATGCTGACAAATTCAATAACAGAAACTATAATTGCACTATAGCAACACACTCAGAGGCATCTAAAGCATTCGTTAATCTGACAATGGGTACTTATAGGTTGCACAAACACATTAAAACATGCAGTAGTTTTTGGACTTTTAGGCCCCGTTAGGAAAATTCTGGTGTCCATTTTGTCAATTCGACTTAAAGACAAAATAGTTTTCGCCGCCAGAGGTCGCATTTTCAAAACAATACCAAAGGTGAAGCTAGATGACGCTCTAAAGGAGAGTGGATCGATGGGAGATGCTGTTTTCACCATCCAGAGATATAAGGAATTCATGAATCAAGTTCACGGATGAGGTAATGATTCATTTTTGTATTACCTGTATCACACTGTTTTATATAATCGTAATGCTATATTAGCCTGTTACTGAAATTACCCAATATCTGAAATTCTTGCACTGCTCTGCTGCACTCCATTACGCAGCGCTCTGTATGACAATAAGGTTAAAAAGTAAAATTTTTAGTCTCATTTTAGTATATTTTTCGTCTGCCTCTGCGGTCTAACAGCGCTTGACAATGTCAAAATGATTGTGATGGCCAATCAAATCAAAGTAGGTGGGGTTTACTGGTCACAGAAGCAGAGAGGTAAGAATTGAAACATTTCAAAGGTTTTTCGATAGAAATGTCAAACGATCAACAGTAACATCCAGTGATGCAAACTACTTGACTTTTTTCTCAAATATGGCCGTTTTGAATTTAAAATATGCATTTACGTGATTCATGGAATGGTCTGAAGAGACAATGCTGCACATTGGTGGTGGTTGAGGAGATCCCCCTATTCTATGTAAAGCACTTTGAGTGCCTAGAAAAGCGCTATATAAATGTAACAAATTATTATTATTATTACAAGAAAAGTATTATGTATGTACATATTTTAATGCTAATGAATGCAATTATTATTTGCAAATAGTTCAAAATGATTATTTCTCAACTATACTCCAAAAAAGGCTGGGTTGTTTTAACCCAAATTTGGGTTAAATATGGACAAACCCAATCGTTGGGATAAAAATTGTATTTAAAAAATTAAACCAACGGCAGGGTTTGTCCATTGACCCAGATTTGGGTTTAAACATCTTTTTAGTGTAGAATTAAGATCTAGAATTTCCTTGACTGTTCTGTTTCTGCAGGCTTTATAAAAAAATGTTCCTCCTCAATGTTCAAGACATGGTTACGGCCTTGCAATAAACAATATATATTTGCTTTCCTGTCTATTAAAACATATGCAAGAGCGGAACCTCTGTCAAATCCAAGTTTGTCACAAAGCTTTATCCATCTCGAAAATAGAACGCCGATATTGATCCTTGATTAATTTCTCAGTTTGTTCCAAAGCCTGCTTACACATTTTATTATGTACTCGCCAATGAATAATCGTGATCTATGATGATGACACTACAGCACTACAGATGCTGCATAACCACCACTTCCGCATTTGTCCATGTGTGTTGCCATGGTATCTACAAGCGAATACCAAGGATAGTGCGGATATTACGTCAATGACAAGCGACGAGCCATTATTTAAAATTGGAATTCCTCTGGGTTTACTTTTCTCTGGATCCTTGGGAACTTTTGGGATAATGTTGGGATAAGTTGTGTAAAGTACACAACTGCATGAAATACACTCACCTAAAGGATTATTAGAAACACATGTTCAATTTCTCATTAATGCAATTATCTTATCAACCAATCACATGGCAGTTGCTTCAATGCATTTAGGGGTGTGGTCCTGGTCAAGGCAATCTCCTGAACTCCAAACTGAATGTCAGAATGGGAAAGAAAGGTGATTTAAGCAATTTTGAGCATGGCATGGATGTTGGTGCCAGACAGGCCGGTCTGAGTATTTCACAATCTGCTCAGTTACTGGGATTTTGGTGTGAAAATGGAAAATCATCCAGTATGCGGCAGTCCTGTGGGCCAAAATGTCTTGTTGATGCTAGAGGTCAGAGGAGAATGGGCCGACTGATTTAAGCTGATAGAAGAGCAACTTTGACTGAAATAACCACTCGTGACAACCGAGGTATGCAGCAAAGCAATTGTGAAGCCACAACACGCACAACCTTGAGGCGGATGGGCTACAACAGCAGAAGACCCCACCGGGTACCACTCAGCTCCACTACAAATAGGAAAAAGAGGCTAAAATTTGCACAAGCTCACCAAAATTGGACAGTTGAAGACTGGAAAAATGTTGCCTGGTCTGATGAGTCTCGATTTCTGTTGATGCGGTGGAACGGGAGCTTCGTGCCCTGGATGTGCATCCCACAAATCTCCATCAACTGCAAGATGCTATCCTATCAATATGGGCCAACATTTCTAAAGAATGCTTTCAGCACCTTGTTGAATCAATGCCACGTAGAATTAAAGGTCCCGTTCTTCGTGATCCCATTGTTCAAACTTTAGTTAGTGTGTAATGTTGCTGTTAGAGCATAAATAATACCTGTAAAATTATAAAGCTCAAAGTTCAATGCCAAGCAAAATATTTTATTTAACAGAAATTCCCTTTCAAAGCCTACAGCGAACGGCCGGCTTGGACTACATCCTGGTACAGCCTGCTTTAATTACGTCAGTAGAACAGTAGAACAGACTAACCTCCACCCACAAGAATACGCAAAAAAGGGGTTCTCCACGCTCTCCCACGTGGAGAAGAGGATGTGTTGCGTGGAGAAGACATTGCGTTTGAGTGTGTTTGTCGCCATGTAGTCGAGACGCTGTTATTTTCATCCCGGAGTCAAATCACCTTTGTTTGGCTTTCACAGGGACGCTGTACTTAGAGATCATTGAGCGCATACATCTCCCCGTTAAGAGGCGTGACCTTTCCGTGCAACGTGCGCTAAGCTGCTGTCGAATCACAACACGGGAACCGCTGGCACAATCAGAACTTGTTACGTATTTCTGAAGGAGGGACTTCATAGAACAAGGAACTCATCAGCCCGTTTTTAGGACAGTGAAAACAGCGGTGTACAGATAAGTAAATTGTGTGAAAAATACTGTTTTTTTACACGTGAAACATGAACACGTTATATTGCACACTGTAAACACAATCAAAGCTTCAAAAAAACACGAAGAACGGGACCTTTAAGGCAGTTCTGAAGGAGAAAGAATCTATCTATCTATCTATCTATCTATCTATCTATCTATCTATCTATCTATCTATCTATCTATCTATCTATCTATCTATCTATCTATCTATCTATCTATCTATCTATCTATCTATCTATCTATCTATCTATCTATCTATCTATCTATCTATCTATCTATCTATCTATCTATCTATCTATCTATCTATCTATCTATCACTCATGGCTCAACTTCCTGTTTTAACAGGAAATACGTTTGTCAAGCCATTTCTTGGGATGTCTATGGAAGGAAAGCATATTTCGTCTCAGTCAGGGCCCTTAAAAGGAGCTTCTCTTTCTCTACTCTCTCTTCACCTTGTTTCAAAAAGAAGCGATACATCTCTGCTGCTTTCATCCTCAGTACAAAAGCCGCCCCAGTGAATGCTGGGCTTCACTTCCATTAGTGCTGCCCATGATTGCCGTTAGAATGTCCTGCAGAAATCAATTAATCCTTTGATATTTCTTGAGCACAAAAAAGAAAACCCAGATACAAGAATCTTAGAAGTGAACAAATGGTTTGTCATTTTGTAATTCCAGCAAGCATATGCCGCTCCTGCTGTACCGATATGATGGCAGAATAAATAAAAAAAAGTACTTATGGATGGAGCTAGCTCACATCATAAATATTTGGATTTCATTAACAAACATGAGGATCACATTACTATGAATAATAAATGGAACAATGAGGAATGAATATTGAAATCATATTCAAATTTTATGACTTGAAAGCCAAACCACTGTGGAAAAATTGAAAATAACTAGCTACCACAGAGAGTCCCATGTGGATTTCACCAAACATGGAGACGTCCTCCCATATATTGTGAGGAAGAGATTAGAAATAACTCTTTTCTCTTCTCAACATGTTCATATCATGTGTATCTTTATGTTCATTAATATAGAAATAAAACAGCAGCTGCTCTGCTATTCAAGCCGAATATTCTTATAATCTTACACCTTGTCCAAATACCCACGGCTCCATAAAAATCACATCTCCAACTAGCTGGAACTGTCAACAGTGTCACACAACATGACAATTTGACGGACGCATGGATTCTATTTTAGACACGTAGTGCCGCTGTGAATCTCGTTGATCTACATTGTCAATAGAATGTTCCTTCTACATTTTTTTATAGGCAGACTTATAATATTGAAGGGTCACATAAGCAGAAATCAGACCTGTGAAGTTTTACATACTATAAAACTTACTTACAAAGCCGTGCTTTAAAATTATCACACACTATTTATCACACACTGGTAGAGCTTAATTTTGTTGCGATATACCGGTATTGACGATAACTGTGATATTCAAAACATGAAATATCAATATCGCGTTAATTAAGGATGTGATATACACTCACAAAGAATGGTGTGAAAAGGGAAAAACATCCAGTATGCGGCAGTCCTGTGAGCGAAAATGCCTTGTTGATGCTAGAGGTCAGAGGAGAATGGGCCGACTGATTCAAGCTGATAGAAGAGCAACTTTGACTGAAATAACCACTCCTTACAACCGAGGTATGCAGCAAAGCAATTGTGAAGCCACAACACGCACAACCTTGAGGCGGATGGGCTACAACAGCCGAAGACACCACCGGGTACCACTCAGCTCCACTACAAATAGGAAAAAGAGGCTACAATTTGCACGAGCTCACCAAAATTGGACAGTTGAAGACTGGAAAAATGTTGTCTGGTCTGATGAGTCTCGATTTCGGTCAGAATTTGGAGTCAGAATTTGGCGTAAACAGAATGAGAACATGGATCCATCATGCCTTGTTACCACTGTGCAGGCTGGTGGTGGTGGTGTAATGTTGTGGGGGATGTTTTCTTGGCACACTTTAGGCCCCTTAGTGCCAATTGGGCATCGTTTAAATGCCACGGCCTACCTGAGCATTGTTTCTGACCATGTCCATCCCTTTATGACCACCATGTACCCATCCTCTGATGGCTACTTCCAGCAGGATAATGCACCATGTCACAAAGCTCGAATCATTTCAAATTGGTTTCTTGAACATGACAATGAGTTCACTGTACTAAAATGGCCCCCACAGTCACCAGATCTCAACCCAATAGAGCATCTTTGGGATGTGGCGGAACGGGAGCTTCATGCCCTGGATGTGCATCCCACAAATCTCCATCAACTGCAAGATGCTATCCTATCAATATGGGCCAACATTTCTAAAGAATGCTTTCAGCACCTTGTTGAATCAATGCCACGTAGAATTAAGGCAGTTCTGAAGGCGAAAGGGGGTCAAACACAGTATTAGTATGGTGTTCCTAATAATCCTGTAGGTGAGTGTATACCGGTATTGCCGATAACCATAATATTTAAAATGAATAGTACACAAATGATAATATGACACATAAATAATCCAGCGGCAGTACCTTGACATCCCAAAGTACAATAGGTGGCAGTATTGCACCTTAGCGCTGCCATCTGTCATAAAGCAGAAGACGCAGTGAGCGCAGCTACTACTGACGTGCAAAATCATGTTGTCCCATATGACAGAGGAGAGTCTCTTCCCACACTCCAAAAAAGCAAGCTTGACAGTATGGAGCACAAATAGAGGCAATACCAACCACCTGTTCACCCACATCCACGTCCATCATCCTGTGGATTTCGCCACTGTATACAGAGAGTAAGTTGCAATTATTATGATATTCCTGAAACGGGAAATGTTACACTAAAGGGGTCATGATTTGAGAAATCAACTTTCCCTTGAGCTTTTGATATATAAAAGGTCATGGTAATATAAGAATATCCTGTAAGTTTCAGAGCTGAAAACTTCCTTGTTAGTCAAAGAAAATATTTTATAGACACCAGGCCGATTTCAGAATATGCCACACCTTGACGTCATCGTGTGGTGAAACACCGCCTCTGCAGAAGAAGATCAACGCCTACTTCATCACTGCCTGTTTAGCCCCGCCCACCGATTCACACATGTAATATAGGCCTAGTGTTAAACCATCGAGCTACAAAGCAATGAACATGCTGTTGAGGATTACAAAATATTGTGCGGTGATTGGGTTCAACAGTAATGCAACATGGAAGTACCTGTGTTCATTCTAATGCCTGATCTGAAATGTGATGATTCATGCAGTCAGATGTTCTGTGTCTGTGTCAGTAAATCAGACCAGTGACTAAACATCAACTTGCGTTGTTTCTCTTAGTAGGATGAAAGTAATCTGTTATTTAACAGTGATTAAATTCTATAAAGAAAGCGATCAAAGAAAGCTCCCTTTGCAATCGTTTGAGCAGCACGCGCTGGAGCTGTCAATCAAACAGGAAAGTTTATAAGTGACTCCCGTTTTATTCAACAAATCTCTTAACTATATCATGTTTGCACTGTTAGTGAAGATGAAAGCATTCGTTAGTGTACAGAAACAGAGTTGCAACGACGAGATCACTGCTTTCATGCTGAGTGATCGGCTACAATGATCATCACTGCAACCTTTCATGCCACCGATCTTAATATAATGCCAAAGATCTAAATATAATGCCATAGATCTAAATGTAATGCAACACTTTTCACGATTAGTTAACCATGAGAGCTGTAATAGTAAAAAAGTGTTAAAAGAAAGAGTAATACTATTTCAAATGGAAAGATGCTAGCCAATCACAGCACTGGGTGTTTACACTGAAGTCTCACAGCGGACACACCCCTTAAAACGGAGCGTTCAGAGCAGAAGGCTAAAATCAGGGTAGGAAAAATGCCTTTTATTTATAAATTATGACAATTTTTGATGTAAAAAGCATTCTAACATAAGTGCGCCCCAGGAAACATCATAAAGCAATACAAAAACGCAGTTCTTCCTTTAACCTGTTAACTGCTTATGCCTTTCTGTGTTGTGTTATACTTACAAGTCTTTCGAAGTCTTTCGGATAAACTTCAAATATATTTAGAGGAATATTTTGTTGTATTACCCAAAAAAGGGAGGTGTGAGCATTATGGAATGCTAAACTCTCACATGTGATTTCTTTCATTCACACGACACCGGAGGGTGCCCTCACGCAGAAACTCCAACAATGGCTGCGTTCCACTCCACTTTTAGACACGCACTTGCGAACTTGCCTAAGCACTTTCCCAGGGAATCCCTGCCGCCATTTTGAAGTGCGTTCAACTTCGTGAAGTGGACGAGGGAAGTTTAGATGTACAGACAGATCTACTTCTTATGTACACTTCAGGCAGCTTCATATACCACAATGCAACACGATTGTGACGTCACCGCATATCGCATTTCATTTTTCCCCACCACAAACAACTCTTTGATATATTAATTATTTTACAAAAATATTTAAAACAACCCAAACACACCTATATACATATAGAATGCTGCAGTAAACAATTTTGTAAGGGAAAAGAAATAATAATAAATCAACTCCAAAATGGATTCCAAGTGATCAAGGGACGTTCCAATTGGTTTTTGAGGACGTTCCAATTCAGCCCATTGCAATGGTTCCGCCAGTCATGGGCACTCATGCAACGTAATGACGCACATCCGAGTGAACGAGACGGAGGGAAGTTAGCGAGTGAAGGGCATAATAAAAACAAACTGGAATGCAGCCAATGAGACCCATAGAAGTATTAAACTTTTGACGTTCCAGGAAATCCCTAACAGAGGGTATTCATTGATGCCACTATCCCACCAGAACACGGCCCCTCAGCCACACTGAGTGGCAAAAAGAGCCTGTAGCATGACTGGATTTAATAGGGGAAACTGCTAAAATGTGAGTAAAACAAATGATTACCAGTTAAAACTAAAGGTTGGACTCGATGTGGTGTTCCTCACAACTTACCAAAGATCCCAAGATCCATGGAATCGTGTTTTCCTGACATTTATATGTGCCTATGTTTTGAAGCCGGGGAAAAACAAAGAAAATTTGCCTGTGAACGCCTTATATAAATACAATATAGCTAGATCTAAATCCAGGTGATCACTAATATCAATGTTATATATATCGTCCAGCCCTAAAACGTGTACAGTAAAAAAACATACAATTATGCAGAATGCATAAGATGCTAAATATTTAATTCATGAATTGTCAATACAATATATAACAATACATTATATAGGGTATGATTTTCCCCCGAAATTCAACATATTGCCCCAAAATGATAACTGCAAATCCACGTTTCGCTGCCTGGAGATGTTTCTGTGAATTACAGCGATCCATTTGCTTCTCTTTCCTGCAGCTTCCGGCAGTCTGTGAAAATATACCTTAGATTTCTTGTCAAATCTATTTGTACAGTCAATCTCAAAGCTCTCTCCCGTTTTAAATGTGTTTTGTGTGTTTTTCGCGGCATTCACGCTGAAAACCAGTACTGCCACTCAGTGGGCATTAACTGCAGCCACTCCGGTCGACGGTGACATCACGTGCATACCCTCTATATGGACAAAGATATCCAGCTATCGCTGCAGCTGAACAAAATGCAGATAGAGACGTTTTGACAGATTAAACAAGAAGAAAAATATTAACACACCATTGTGACAGTATATGGTTTATATATGTTCTTCAAGCCATCTTGGTTTTTACTTCTTTACTTCATTCTTAATGCTCCAGTTTCTGAAAATCAGTGGACATGTAGATGGACTCTAGTTGAAATGCTGCCCATTGATGTAGGCCTGATTCAAAAGCTCTCAAGCTCAAACACATTTCTGAGTCCGTCCTCTGTGTGGATTTTCTTTTGGTCTGCATGGGAGCAACATCAGAACCGCACAACTGCACAGCTTAGAGGAAACATTGCACATCAAACGTCAACTATGGACACAAAGAGGTCGTTCATCCTCATGCAATATTTCGCTTTCGGTGAGCACAGAGACAGACAACGCATTGTGCCGAAGTGTTATTCCACCACTTTAAACGCATTCAAAGCAATATATATCCTAAAATTATGACCATTATAGATGTTCAAGTCATGTGATCTGCGCTTACATTGTCAGGAAAGTCGGCTTTGAGTTCCGTGACGCTCTGGCACCAGTAGGCAGCCGTCTTTTCACTGATCAGCTCAATGTTGAGGAAGGAGCCCTGTCCAGGTCCAAACAGCGGTCCGGAAGTGGTTCCACGCACTATACGTGGAGACACATTGGTGACCAAATCCTGCATGGAAAAAAAGAGAAAATGTTTGGATTTAAGCAGTTACCATTCAGATTTGATGGCCACAATGACTCCATTATGGGTACATGACCTCGGGACACCTCCATTAGCGGCTAATAATTAGCGTACTAAAGGAACAGACCTACACCATAGAGGCAGACCTACAAATATGCCTCGCTCCAACTATCCCAACAGACTCTGCTGCTATAAAATATGCTCCGCGGCTATAATTTCTGTGTAGAACAACATAAAGAAGACAATTATGACCATATTCTACAAAAAAATCATGACACAAATTCAATAGTGTTATTTCTGCTTCCCTCTCCCAGGGGGCTTTGAAGTGGAGCTAAATTCATATTTAATCATACACGTTTGAAATTGTGCCGTGCAGTAGGGAAAATGAAGTCTACTTGAACCTCAGAAAAAGGGGTTTTTACATTACAAAATAAAGTCATTCATCCATCAGTTCGCACTAATATCTTCCCTTCTCACACTTTTCCGGACTACATTTTATACATGTAGCAGAGAGGCTTGTCTTTCCTCAAAAGTGCCAGCATGCCCACAAGCCATGATAGATGTTCTCTGTACTACATTAAGCTGCAGTTGAAAATTCATCTCTTGGCATTAGAGTCTCAAAGGATTCTCTGCCAAACTGCTATAATATCCATCACTGATTGGATATATAGAGTACAGGTCATCCCGGCCAGACAGTAATCAGTCCACGTGGTAAATTAGAAGCTCGGCTAATGAAGCTGGCAGAGTCGCGAGGATCATGCCATAAAGCGAACCGCTATTGGCTAATGGCTTTGGCCCTCGATATGAGCTTCCACCAAGCCAATGAATTGAGGCTCTCACTAGTGTAGACATACCTTCTGGATTTTCAGCCAAGAAATCTGTTGTATCATATTTCAACCCTATGTGTAAATGACAAATTGAGCTTATATTTACATTTTGCATGTTTAAAAATCCACAGACACTATGCTTTGGGTGGTCGCAAGAGCATTGCTATGGAGTTGATACACTCTTAAAAAGAAATGTTCCAAAAGGGTGTTTTCACAGCGAAGCCATAGAAGAACCATTTTTGGTTCCCCAAAGAACCTTTCTTAGAACACTCCTTAAAAGATCAATTGGACCCACTTTATATTAGGTGGCCTTAACTACCATGTACTAACATATGATTTAATCATTTGGTACAATGCACTTATTGTGTACATAAATGTTTTGACATTGTACTTACATTTTTAAAAATACCTGCATGTAATTACGTCTGTAATTAATTTCTGTAGTTACATTTGTAATTACACAGTCCCTTATACCTAACCCTACTCTTAAACTTACCCATACCCCCACACCTGTCCCTAACTCTACCCGTATACCACCTCAATATCAGCAAAGGTGTTTTGCAATACAATTTGAACATAGTAAGTACATTGTACTTATTTTTTTATGCAAGTACATAGTACTTAAGGCCACCTAATATAAAGTGGGGCCGATCAATTTTTCCCCTTGGCATTTATCTCAAGAACCTTTTTCCACTATAAAGACCTTTTGTGCAATGAATGTTACTGGTTCTTCATGGAACCATAGATGCCAATAAAGAACCTTTATTAATTTTTTTAGTGTGTATGGTTTTCTGCGAGTGCTTGCTAAACTTTATGATTTTCTGGTCTTAAGATATGGCTCAGAACCCTCCTTGTAACAGCACACCATGATTTGAGGTATCATTCATGTCTGGAGCACAAACGGTTGCGGGACGAGATACGCGCTGACGTTTAATACTGAAGGTTAGGGGTCTGTTCTAATCCTTAGCAAGCATCATTAATTAAAGACAAAGAAGGACTTTTTTTAATCCAATGTGTCTAAGACCGCAGTGCAAAGAGGCTAAGGGGTTAAGAAATTACATTTTGTGTTTCTTCGTCTTCTCTTGCTGTGAAAATTGAACTGATAAACTCAACAGAACAAACAAAAGGGAGTGACAGCTTAATCCTTTGAACTCTGATAAACCATCCATCATAATTTAACAGTGTGAGAGGATGATTTGCATATCCTAATTAGAACCTACGCCTTTACAGAACAATTACAATAATGGCAGGCAAACTTCATTTTACAACATTTGAGCAGTTTTCAAGCCACGGAGACAAGACTCTTTCACTGAAAATGTAATCTAATTAACATAAATGTGATTCATAAGTGAGGCTTCAAACGTGTGGTTTGTTTTGCATTACTCATTATACATTTTTAATGCATTTTAATTATGTTTTATATAGGTTTATTTATTGGCCATGCTTGCGAGTAATTCAATCATTGTTACTATTGCCCATACATATGCTTAGGCATGGGCGTCGGAACCATTGTATGAGGGTGGGACAAGACCCACCCACTTTTTACGATCAATGATATTGGACCCACTCACATTTATCGTCTCTAACATTCAGCACATGTCTGTTTACTTACCCCTAATCGATAAACACTTATTATTAAACACGTTAGACGCTTTATTTCCACTTTTCTAATATTTTCTTAATTTTTATTGAAAATAAATGCCTTTCCGATCTGATATGTGATGGGAAAAGGGAGAGGATTGAATTCGGCGAAAGGCGGACTCGAACCGCGGGTCGATTTGTGTCAAAACTAAGTGCTGTGCGTCTTACCCCTACACTACTGATGCTCTCAACGATATGGCGATTTCCGTAACTTTGTCTTTCAGAACTATATGTTCAGCAAGCAAAGTGGTATATTTGTACTTAATGTAATTCTGAGGACCCACCCACATTTTTTTGCTTCCGACGCCCATGTGCTTAGGGATTTCAAACTTCCAACCATCAAGGGATTAGGGCTGTCAAAATGGCTGAAAAGCTACATTCGAAATTCTTTCTTAAATATTATCAAAATTCGAATTATATTTGAATTCTAAAGGCAATACTTAATTTTAGAGGGGAAAAGTACTGTATTGTCTCCTATGCCCACAACAGGGCGTAAGCGAGCGCAACAAGCAAATGCAAACAAAATCAAGCATCGCGTCTTTTATTGAAATGACATGACATTCACTTTTTACAGTGCATTAACTTTTCAAACAATTGTTATTAAATGAAATATAATTTCATTAATGAGCATGTAAGGAAAATTAGGTAACAAAAGTGCATAAAACTGCAAGTGCATCAGTAACCTGAGAAAACACGCAACGTGATGTGAACACAAAATAGAACGGACATTCAGAAACAATTAATTTCCACTCACTAAACATCAATATAATGTTCGTCAAAAACACCAAACGGACAACTTGACCTGCAGCGAGTGCTATGCGTTTTTGGTGAGGTATGGTATGTCTTTGCCAGCTGCGCAATATGTGGATCCCATTTTCTCTCAGACTCCGAGTCCTCACTGTTTTTTCTCACTGTTCAAATTAACAAAACAGCCGCACCGCGCTGTCCTGGATAAACAAACCGCGTCAGTTCCGTCATCTTCATGTCTCGTGCACCTCTACCAAAAATTCAAATGCACGGTTTTTGCATTCGAATGTGCAATTTTTTTTGTAAATTCGACGAATATTCGAAATTCAAATTTTTATTTGACAGCCCTACAAGGGATAGTTCTCCCAAAATTGAAAATTCTGTCATTAATTACTCACCCTCATGTCGTTCCAAACCGTAAGACTTTCGTCAGATCTCTTTGATGAAATCTGAGAGCTTTCTGTCCCTCCATTGAAAGCTACGCAACTACCACTTTGATGTTTCAAAAAGTTCATAAAGAGATCCTTATGAATATATCCATATGAATTGAGCGGTTCAGTCCAAATTTTCTGAAGAGACTTGATCGTTTATATGATGAACAGATTGAATTTAGGCTTTTATTCACATATAAACATTAATCAGCAAACAAACAGAAGCTCAATCGAACCTGCATGACTTGCGAGAACAAACCTCTTGCAGTAGGGTGACCAGACATCCCCGTTTTCCGGGGACAGTCTCGGTTTTTGGTGTTCTGTCCCCGACTGGAGCTGTCCCCGGAAATGTCCCTGTTTTACAGCTCGTTCAAAACAACCCGCAGCCACAATGCGTAACACAAGAATGAACCTCATTGGTTCTTGCGGAAGCTCAAACGTGCTGCGTAACACGAGAATGAATCTCATTGGTTCTTGCGGAAGCTCAAACGTGCTGCGTAACACGAGAATGAATCTCATTGGTTCTTGAGGAAGCTCAAATGTGATGCGTAACACAAGAATGAACCTCATTGGTTCTTGCGGAAGCTCAAATGTGATGCGTAACACGAGAATGAACCTCATTGGTCTTGCTGAAGCTCAAACGTGCTGCGTAACACGAGAATGAACCTCATTGGTCTTGCTGAAGCTCAAACGTGCTGCGTAACACGAGAATGAACCTCATTGGTTCTTGCTGAAGCTCAAACGTACTGCGTAACACGAGAATGAATCTCATTGGTTCTTGCTGAAGCTCAAACATGCTGTTATAAACAAGAGAATGAACCTCATTGGTTCTTGCTGAAGCTCAAATGTGCTGCGTAACACAGTAATGAACCTCATTGGTTCTTGCTGAAGCTCAAAAGTGCTGTGTAACACACGAGAATGAATCTCATTGGTTCTTGCGGAAGCTCAAACATGCTGCGTAACACGAGAATGAATCTCATTGGTTCTTGTGGAAGCTCAAACGTGCTGCGGAACACGAGAATGAACCTCATTGGTTCTTGCTGAAGCTCAAATGTACTGCATAACACGAGAATGAATTTCATCGGTTCTTGCGGAAGCTCAAACATGCTGCTATAAACAAGAGAATGAACCTCATTGGTTCTTGCTGAAGCTCAAACGTGCTGCATAACACAAGAATGAATCTCATTGGTTCTTGCGGAAGCTCAAACGTGCTGCGGAACACGAGAATGAACCTCATTGTTTCTTGCTGAAGCTCAAATGTACTGCATAACACGAGAATGAATTTCATCGGTTCTTGCGGAAGCTCAAACGTGCTGCTATAAACACGAGAACGAACCTCATTGGTTCTCACACGTCAATCAAGTGTGCTTGTGCTTCTATTTACCACAACTGATGTGTGAGTTGATGAACGCTTATATATGTGAATAAAAGCCTAAAATCTGTTGATCATATAAAGTGATTGACTCTTCAGAAAATTTTGATTAAACCACTCAATTCACATGGATTAGATTTATGATCTCTTTATGAACTTTTTGAAGTGTCAAAGGGGTAGTTGCGTATCTGTCAACAAAGGGACAGAAAGCTCTCAGATTTAATCAAAAAGATCTTCATTTGTGTTCCAAAGATAAACGAAAGTCTTGAGGGTAATTAATGACAGAATTGTATTTTTTGGCTGAACGAACACTTTTGATATTAAACATGGGCATGTAGCTTGTGCTGTGGACATGAGCGACACCTCAAATCATGCAGTTAGTTGAGAAGAGGTATGAAAAGACTTCCCATTTTCACCTGGTGGACAATAAAAGAGAGAGGCCATCAATAGAACAATGATGATTTGGGTTCCCCAAAGAACCTTTCAGATAACCGTTGTTAAAAGAAAAATGTTTTTCTTAGTGTGAAGAACATTATAATAATCTAAAGAACCTTTAATGCAAAGGAAAGGTTCCATGGATGTTCACTAGCATACAGAAGACCTCAATGCTAACATACATTCATGGAATAAAAGCCACAAGCCTTACATTTTTTTATTTCTGTGCGTCAATGATAACAAGATGACCACATATTGACAGTTAGAATCTGCTGGCAGATACTTCCGTCTTATGAGTGACATTTCCATACATGACTTGCGGTTGAAGATGAAGACGTTACCTCTTCTTTAATGAAAGTGTGGCGGCCCTCCAGTGAAGACTCTGTTGGGAATTCAGACAACCATCCCATGAGCTCGAGGCCAATCTGTAAGTCTATATTTAATGAAGCTGTGACCAGGGAACATTTGGCTGCCGGCGCTTTGGATTATCAGGCGAGGGTGGAACAAGACGTTTAATATTAAGCAACTAGAAACCATGAAAATTACCCAAAGACAGAGGTCTGGCATGCTGAAACAGGTGCCGCACACAGCGACGGGAGATAAGACACGCACGCATACACACGCTCCCTTTCCCATTCTCTCCTTCCCAGCATGCATCTCAATGCAAATTGGATTCCCAAAGATGAGTGCCGACGGACATAAGACGTAAATTCGTTCCTCCACACAAACCGTAGTGTTAATATGCATGACTGCCACCAGCCAGCCGAGGACGGGATTAAACCTGCCTGGGATGGACACGTTATATGGGTTTCTGTTTCAACCTACAGTGGGGTCCAAATGTCTGAGAACACATTCAAAATCTGGGATTTCTTTCTCATTTTGTTTTATTTTAGTCTGCAAACAAACCAAAACTGAAAAACAGATATTAAAGAATTCTACTAGTCAATCTGTTCCATGCAATTACAAAGAACAATGGAGACTGAGGCTTTTGGTCTCTACGATCAACTTAGGCTTATGATGCTTTTGGGAAACGCAACCCATAGCAGTTGACCTACTGATTCATTAAAAAAATCTGACTCAAAATAATAAAATAAATCCAATTAGTGAACAAATCATTCAGACCGATTTTGTGAACTTGATCAACTGAATAATGAAAATGATCTGACTCAAATGAACAAAAGTCTAACTCATGAACAAATCATTTAGACTGGTGTTGTGAGCTAGATCAACTGACTCAATGAAAAGATCTGACTCATTGAACCAAATCAGTTCAATTAGTGAACAAATTGTCCTATTGAAAATATCTAACTCAAAAGATTCAAAGCAGTCCAGTTGGAACAAATCATTCAGGGCTGCGTTTCCCAAAAGCATCGCAAGCCTAAATTTATCGCAGAACAATTGAGACCAATGGTCTCTACGATCAACACTTAGGTTGCTTTTGGGAAAAAGGTAAAAAAAAAAAAAAAAATTAGACCTGTTTTCCAAAATGGATCAATTGATTCAACTCAAAATAATCAAATAAGTCCAACTTGATCAACTGAATAATGAAAATGATCTGACTCAAATGAACAAAAGTCTAACTCATGAACAAATCATTTAGACTGGTGTTGTGAGCTAGATCAACTGACTCAATGAAAAGATCTGACTCATTGAACCAAATCAGTTCAATTAGTGAACAAATTGTCCTATTGAAAATATCTAACTCAAAAGATTCAAAGCAGTCCAGTTGGAACAAATCATTCAGGGCTGCGTTTCCCAAAAGCATCGCAAGCCTAAATTTATCGCAGAACAATTGAGACCAATGGTCTCTACGATCAACACTTAGGTTGCTTTTGGGAAAAAGGTAAAAAAAAAAAAAAAAAATTAGACCTGTTTTCCAAAATGGATCAATTGATTCAACTCAAAATAATCAAATAAGTCCAACTTGATCAACTGAATAATGAAAATGATCTGACTCAAATGAACAAAAGTCTAACTCATGAACAAATCATTTAGACTGGTGTTGTGAGCTAAATCAACTGACTCAATGAAAAGATCTGACTCAAAAGAACCAAATCAGTTCAACTAGTGAACAAATCATTCAGACCGATTTTGTGAACTGGATCAACTGAATCATGAAAATGATCTGACTCAAATGAACAAAAGTCTAACTCATGAACAAATCATTTAGACTGGTGTTGTGAGCTGGATCAACTGACTCATTGAACCAAATCAGTTCAATTAGTGAACAAACTGTCCTCTTGAAAATATCTAACTCAAAAGATTCAAAGCAGTCAAGTTGGAACAAATCATTCAAGGCTGCATTTCCCAAAAGCATCGCAAGTCTAAGTTTATCGCAGAACAATTGAGACCTTGTCTCTACGATCGACTTAGGTTGCTTTTGGGAAAAAGACAGCCCAGAGCAGTTTTGCAAACTGGATCAACTGATTCATTGAAAATATCAAACTCAAATTAGTAAAAAAACCCTCAAAAGAATCAAATAAGTCTAATTAGTGAACAAATCCTTCAGATCGGTTTTTGTGAACTGGATAATGTGATTCATTGCAGAGATCTGACTCAAAAGACTAAGACTCTAGACTTCTGTGAACCACTTTTATGATATTTTATGGTGCATTCATATATTTTCATTGTATTGAAAAGAGTAGCCAGGAATAAATGCACCTTTTCTACAAAGGCAAGCATTTTCACTGGCGTCTCAAACTTTTGGACTCCCTTTGACGTGGCTGAACACCCTCTTGGCTGTGTGATGGTTTTTGACACGTCAAAGGTCTCGGAACTCTTTTCTGTTGGGGTCTGTTGACCATTTGCACGCTGTGACCTATAGAGGAAATGCAGGGAGGACCGTTTTTATATTTTCCATACAGAGACTCTGTCTCGCTCACCATTTCATGCGTGTTTTTGAGCTAACAATGTTTTATCACAGCACAACAGGCCCCTAATCCTCCTGTACAACAAACAGGCTTTCAGAAGCGGACACATGCAAGAACTACTAATCAAAATGCAGCAGGCTACACCGCCGCCGAGCTCACACACTCGTGCTAACATCACAACCCACATCCACACGCTTTCACATACTAATGAGAATATACTGTACTCTGACCTCACATCACCACACGAACAGACTATATACTAGCAATAGCTTCTGGAAGCATGAGCACACGATCATAATCCACCACTGCACTGATGTTCACTGCGATCATCTGCACATTTTCACGTTTTTACAAACCACCTTTGAAATGCAGCAACGGAATATCTGTTTCTCTTTACACGTTTCATTATCCCGAGGAAGATGCTCGCTGCTGTTTCCCATCTATCTCTTGCGCTCCCCCTCTCTAGACACGCAGGGGAGATCAAGTGCGGAATATACTGCTCAATGGCCGATAATCCCGCACATTAAACCACAGGCTTGAACTAATACCATATCAAATGCTTCGCTATTCAGATCCAGCATCCCGCAGTAATTGTCTTATTTCAGAAGATCAAAACGGCAGGGAAAATGCAAGCAGTTCCTTACCATCAGTTTGGATTGTAAGAACGAACAGGCAACATTTAATGGTGCAATCGGAAGAAAACAATCCGAAAGAGAGCGGTCAAAGCTGCTTAATACATACATCTGACACAAAATGAACCATGTGTACAGGACAAAAATACAACAATCTAAGACCACTCAAAAATACTTCTGTTTTGCCCCCCTTTTTTTATTGTGTGTTATTTTCCTTGGCATTATAATTTATTTTTGCAAGAAATCACTTTGATTCACCAAGGATATATTAAATTGATCAAAAGTGACAGTAAAGACTTTTGCATTTGAGATAAATTCAGTTCTTTTAAACTTTCTAGTCATCAAAGAATCCTGATAATATGAAAAACTATGAACATTTTCAACATTGATAATAATAACAAATGTTTCTTAAGCAGCAAATCAGCATATTAGAATGATTTCTGAAAGATCATGTGACTGAAGATGTCAAAGTGTGTTTTAAAGGCACACTGTGCAAATTTTAGCGGCATCTAGCGGTGAGGTTGTGAATTGCAACCGTCCATCGCTCACCCCTCCCTTTCGAAGCACATAGAGAAGCTACGGTGGCCAACACAGGACAAAGATGTCATCATCTGAGACAGCAGTGAGTAGCTAGCGCTCTGTAGAGTAGTTTGTCCGTTTAGGGCTACTGTAGAAACATAGCGGCATAAAATGTTGACTTCACTGTAAGGGGACCTGCGGTGTATGAAGATAGAAAAGGCTCATTCTAAGGTACAAAAAACAGAACAGTTCATTATGCAAGGTCTTTATACACCATGCATTTCTGTCAATAGACCCTCATAAATACTACGCAGTGCACTTAATAAAAAAAAATGAATTAAAAAAAATGTTATTCCCAGGGTTAAATTAGACTTTGAAACACAGATTTTCATTGTGGTCTCAGACTTTTAAACCCAACTGTACACTCAAAAAATGAATTCATTACCCATAATTTACCTGAATAAAGTTTACACACAATTGTGTTCATTCAAAATAAATCAGTTTAGTTGGGTCAACACAATTTGGTTGGTTTAGGTCAAATTAAAGGGTTAGTTCACCCAAAAATGAAAATTCTGTCATTAATTACTCACCCTCATGTCGTTCGACACCCGTAAGACTCGTAAGTTCATCTTCGGAACACAAATGAAGATATTTTTGTTGAAAGCTGATGCTGAGAAAGGCTTGAGGTAGGCCTCCATTGACATTCCGTACATTCTCACTCACACGACCCTTAAAAAGGCACTAAAAACGTAGTTACAAAGTCCATCTCACTACAGTGGCTCTACAATAATTATACGAAGCGACGACAATAGTTTTTGTGCGAAATTTAAAAAAAAAAATAACGACTTTATTCCACAAGTTTGTGTCTTCCTTGTTGACATCTGCCGTGAGCTCACGAAGCACCAAGACGCATGCGCGAGAATATGACGCAGAACCGGCTTTAGGTTTCTATGGCCGGTTCTGCGTCATATTCTCGCGCATGCGTCTTGGTGCTTCGTGAGCTCACGGCAGATGTCAACAAGGAAGACACGAACTTGTGGAATAAAGTCGTTTTTTAAAAAAAAAAATTTGCACAAAAACTATTGTCGTCGCTTCGTAAAATTAACGGAATTACGGGATGTCAATGGAGGCCTACCTCAAGCCTTTCTCAGCATCAGCTTTCAACAAAAATATCTTCATTTGTGTTCCGAAGATGAACGAATGTCTTACGGGTGTCGAACGACATGAGGGTAAGTAATTAATGACAGAATTTTCATTTTTGGGTGAACTAACCCTTTAATTTACTCTAGTATGTTTAACTTAACTATAGGCTATTATATTTCTGCAAAACTAAATTTCCTTATGTTGGTCTAACTTAATTTACTGGGGTGTACTTAATTTTCTTATGATTAAACAAGCAGTTGATCATTATACACAATTACCTATTTTAATGATCTTAGCGCATGGTCTGAAGCGCATGGCGCAGGTGCACTTAGGACATGTCCGAATCCACTTTTGCTAGTTTAACGACGGAAAAACTGGTCGGTGCGATAGGCGCATGGTCCAAAAGTAGGGCTGTAACCATTTGACCAAAAATAAAAACCTCGATTAATTGAACATTTTACCTCGATTACGATTAATGAATGATTATTTTGCTCTCTTTTTTCTCAATTTTTTGCCCTCATAAGGTTCCTGACAAGGTTTTTACTGTAAATATTTTCTACTATTAAAGGTGGATTTTTTTTTCTAATGAAAAAGTGCATTTCTTTGTGATTTTAAAATACTTGAAGGAAACGGTTCACTTTCAGCAGTTATTGTCTATGGGGCAGATTTCTGTTTGTTGAACATCAGATAAATGAACACAATAGGCCTACATTACATTAATTGAATGGATTAATGAGAGCGTGATTGTGTGTGTGAATTACTCATACCGTCCCTATTCATTATGAAGCTGTGGTTTACACTTAATTCAAAAGGTATTAAAATGTATGCCTATAACGGTTGAGTTTCTAAGCTACTTAAGTGACTTCACTTTAGTCACAGGACGGCATTGACACTGCGTTTCTGCGCTGCTCTCTGCGCGTGATGTGCGAGCTTCTGTCTGAGTGTTCGTTTGTCACAATATATCAGGCATTAGTTCAACATAATACACATCTGATGGTCAAAATCGCTTTAATGTTCAAACTGGCAGGCCTTAAAACACATACAAATGACAAAGTTTTGTGAGGATGCAGGTGAAAGAAGTCTGCCTTCAGGGTGTGCGCGTTGTCAGAGACGCGACAATGCTCGGCTCTCTGTGTCACAGAAAAAAGCTTGAGCACTGAACGGATAAGTTTTCCGTATTGTTGTTTTTGAATAGTGCACAATAGCTTTAAATGTTCAAGCTTTTAAACGCATTTACTTGACAAACTTTATGAGGACGAAAGTGAAAGCGATCTGGCTTCGGGGCTTGCGCGTTTGTGTGTGGCAGCGCATAGGCTACGAAAACGGAACTTAACTGACCTGTATAAACTGTGTAAAACTTTTTCCCTAAACTGTGTGCCTGCAAACTGCACTTGATGTGACTGACGGGGCGGAGTCACATGACTAAAACCGAAATAACCGACATGGGAAAAATACGTCGGTTAGAGGTTCTGAATTTCGGTTTTGATTATTTTTTGATGAATCATACAGCCCTATCCAAAAGGGTTGTACCTAGTCTCTTAATGAGTCATGGGTGTGTTTGGGGCGTAATGTGCAATAAACCAATCAGAGTGTCATCTCCCATTCCCTTTAAAAGCCAGTGGCACTTGTTATTTACATGTTGGAACTGAAATAACGAAGTGGAATAATGAAATAACGAAGCGAGCGGAAAGACACTTCTCCAGAGAGGAATCCTTTTATTTTTAATATTTGGCATGTTTGTGTGCTGCTGCTGTGTGTGTAATAAGCAGAGTTGCCTATAGGCGCACATTACTAACGCGCCCTTTAAATAACACAAAAAATACTGCGCTATTGACTTTAGACCAGGTTTTTGTTGGTCAATGGCACAAAATAGCAACCCGCCAACAATGCGCCTGAACACACCTCGTTTTCAGACCAGCACGCCCATGGGCGAACAGATGGGCGTGAGTGCATTTGCTATTTAAACAATGTGGTGCTGGACGTGAAAATGAAAACTGCGTCAGGCTGAAACTAGCAAAAAAACACTTGTGTCACACTGGGTGTATTTGATATGGCCCAATGTATGTAACAAACACAATAAGAAAAGACAGGTGTCAGTACTGACATTAGTATAGATCACTGAGCGCCCACAGCCTAAGCACCAGTGCCACTCTTCAGCTCAATGGTATAACCACACAATTCAAAATTACTCTAAATGTCTAACATAACTGAACATTAAACACTAACATGTCTTTCCCTTTACTGAAAAACACATACAATAACAATGAATCCCTACCTTTACATTCCTAATGCAGTCCCTCGCAAAGCATGTTGGTTTAATTGAGCAAACTTCAGTTTTAAATATATTAAGTGGAATGAACACAATGAAATAAAGTCGTGACAAAAATGTTCAAAAATTGTGTTACTTTGGATGATTTTAATTAATTAAACTGAACAAAAAGAGGGAAAAATCTTTGAGTTAATGGGAGCTAGATTATTAAGGGACCGTTCACCCAAAAATAAAAATCCTGTCATCATTTACTCACCCTCAAGTTCATCCAAACATGCATGCATTTATTTCTTCTGCTGAACCAAAGAGAAGAACAGTTGGTTGGCCTATTGACTTCCATATTTTGTTTCCCATACTATGGAAGACAGTGGAGCCCATCCGCTGTTTGATTACCTATATTCTTCAAAATAGTGTTCAACAGAAGCAAAAATACTACAGGTTTGGAACAACTTGAGGGTGAGTAAAATGATGACAGAATTTTCATTTTTGGGTGAACTGTCCCTTTAAGCGTATTTCTGTAACATAAAAAAAACACATTTAATACTTGTGTCAGACTTTCTATGAAACAAAAGACAGAGCCTTACTCTAATGCAAATTACAACATGAGTCTTGCTTGTTAAATGGGTTATAGACTCATCTGGGTGAACGCTCAGCATTCTGCATGGATCGTACCTGCTTTCCAGACAGCCTGCATCACCAGAATTGATCTGTGAGATTAGTCTCCTCTCACTGCATTTGTATAACTATAGTATGCAAGTACCACACTCACACAAACATAAGGAATAACAATGAAGATCAACACTGCAAAGATCAACACTGCACTGATCAGGCATAACATTATGACAAATAAAACTCTTGAATCTTGAATCTTGAATCTCTTGAATGACTAATATCGAGCTACAGTAGCTTGTCTGTTTGATCGGACCACACGGGCCAGCCTTCGCTGCCCACGTGCATCAATGAGCCATGACCCTGTCGCTGGTTCACCACTGTTCCTTCCTTGGACCACTTTGTATAGATACTGACCACTGCAGACCGGGAACACCCCACAAGAGCTGCAGTTTTGGAGATGCTCTGACCCAGTCGTCTAGCCATCGCAATTTGGCCCTTGTCAAACTCGCTCAAATCTTTACGCTTGCCCATTTTTCCTGTTTCTAACACATCAACTTTGAGGACAAAATGTTCACTTGCTGCCTAATAAATCCAACCCACTAACAGGTGCCGTGATAATCAATGTTATTCACTTCATCTATCAGTGGTCCTAATGTTAATCCTGATCAGTGTTACTTATATGATGTATAGATGTGTTAAAACATAATGAGTAAATGCAATTCACGAAAAAAGTGATTCTACAGGGGAAGTAAAATGATTCTCATAAGTCCTCCCGTCGCTACCAAAAAGAAAATATCTATTAAAACTGAAAAGATGCATGCTTTTGTGGATGACATTTGCTCTGGTTCTGTATCTGATTTCTGTGGGGTCCTTGGAGTCACTGCAGGATGGAGAGCAGACAAATAAAATAATAAAATTTTGAAGAGCCATAATTACACTGAGTGGCCCCAAGTCGGGGCATTAATCATTATAAACAGCCATGACAGAAAAATCAAACCACTTCTCCTGTGTACCCAGGCCAATGCACCACAAAAAAGAGAGAAAAGTAGAAGAGAAAGAGAGAAAATAAGTGTGTAAGCCGTCTTGTTCATGTTGTTCCAGACCTGTATGACTTTCTTTCTTCTGTGGAACACAAAAGAATATATTTGGAAAGACAATGGGGTACATACAACAGTGAAATTCATTGTATGAAGAAAAAAAAAAAAACACTGGGGCATCTTTCAAAATATGTTTGTTTGTGTTTGACAAAAGAAAGAATGGAATGCAGGTTTGGAACGACATGAGGATGGGTAAATGCTGACAGAATGTTTTATTTTTGGGTGAACTATTCTCTCAAAATGTATTGTAGCTGTAAATGTGAAGAACATGGGCTGTTAGACCCTCTTAACCCTTTCCCCGCCAGTGTTTTTTTTTTTTTTTTTAGTTGCCAGCCACCGCTAACATTTTTGATAATTTTCACCAAACTTTCATAGCCCCCAGAATATTTTGTTGTATGAATATCTGAATATGCAATATATCTAAAGAAACAACAGAGCCTCTGCTAGTTTTATTCTGGCTTCATGCATTCTTTTTTATCAATACTTATATGTGGGCATGTTTCATAAAACATTTTGAACAAAAAACTTTTTTTGAAAGACTACAATGTGCATAAGCAATGCTTTTATCACTTGTGTCTGCTTCTTTTCCCCCTCCTTGTGTTTTGGTAAGGAGATGATCTAAGATGCGCAATAGCGCCCCCTACCGTAAAACAGTGAAAACACGGAAAGCCAGACAATTCTGTCAATGGCGGGGAAAGAGTTAAAGCTGCACTGTGTAACTTTTTCGTCCGCTAGAGGTCGCCTATTCAAAACAAAGGCGTAGTTTGATGACGCCATGTTTGAGCTCAGAATCTTGGGACATGTGGTCTTCACCTCACAGTCGGTGGAAAAGAATCGGGATAGGACTCGGGCAGAAATCCTGTTCATGGATGCGATTATTAACGTTACTGTAGTATGAAGCAGAGCAGGACCGAGTGTTGTGGGAGCTGAGCAAATAAGTACTCAACTGAACAAAATATATAACAATGGCCTAGTGGTTTTTTGATATTTTACTGAAATTTTTTTACATTTACTGTATGTTTACCACATTTACTGCCCTTTAAAAGGACAGTTCACCCTCAATAAAAATCATCTACTTCCCCTCATATTGTCAGAACATTTATGATGTTATACGCACAGACACACACACACACACACAAATTGAGCTGAAATTGAAGTCACTTTTCATTTAAAATCTTGCCTTCTACTTTATATGTTAACTCATAAATCTTGTTTATGTGCCCACATGTACACCGCCAGTACTTTTTAAAAATAAATACATTTTTTAAAAGAAATTAATACTTTTATTTAGCAAAGATGCATAACATTGATCAAAAGTGACAGTAAAGACATCTGTAATGTTACAAAAGATTTCTATTTCAAATAAATGTTCATTTGAAATATCTATTTAATTTTTTTACCATGATTAAAACATCAACAACAAATATTAAGCAGCAAAACTGTTTTCAACACTGATAATAATTAAAAGTCTTTCCTGAACACCAAATCAGCATTTTAGAATGATTTCTGAAGGATCATGTGACACTGAAGACTGGAGTAATGATGCTGAAAATTCAGCTTTGCCATTACAGGAATAAATTACATTTTATATAATAAATAATATATTTAATAGAAAACACTTATTTTAAATAGTAATAATATTTCACAATATTAAAATTTTATATAAAAAAAAGGCAGCCTCTGTGAGCATAAGAGACTACTTTCATGTTTTTTGTTTCTCGTTTTAACCCCAAACTAGTGTAAATGCTGTAATTTTCTGCACACAAAGCTAACCTATTAGAAATCTTGAAAAATAGTAATTTGGACTACTTTTATGGGACTTTTTTGTCTTTTTGGGGACATAACAGCTCTAGTCCATATCCACTTTCATTGTATGTAAAAGAGAAGCCTGGACATTGTTCTAACAAGCTACTAGTGTTCTATGGAAAAAATAACATCATACAAATTTTCAAGTGACATGACGGCGAGTACATTTCATTTGAACCCGAATGATCCCTTTAAACGTCAACTGGTCGCCCTTTCATAGTACAAAAGTATAGGATTTTAGATTCTAACAGAGACAAAAGCACAAAATTCAGTAGCATTCAGCTACCTCAGCCTTTTTTGAATGTGCGTACATACATGTTCAGTCAGCGTTTATGCATGTGTTGAACGTACATGCATTAATGTCTGCTGAGATTTCGGACAAAGCCCCCTGCGACTGCTGTAATCTTCTGTCACTCAAAATCTAAGCAACCTTGAATCCATGACAACGTTCCAGAGACACATCTGTACTTGCAGAACCTTGATAAACCATGTGACAACTTTCTTCCCTTTAGTGAAAGGACTCGGAGGGACAATATGACACAACTGCCTTTCATTCCACTAACTCGTGTGAATAGAATTCAGCTTCGGTAAAAAAGAAAAAGGAAAAAAAAGCTCTTTAAGTTTCAAGGCCTCATGCCGCTTAAAATAAGACAGAGGAACAATTCTGGAATAGAGGCAAGCATGACATTCACTGAATCATGGAAAATGAATGTTGGTTTTGTAAAAAATTGATTTGAATCTCATGCAGTCAATAAACCACCGACTACATAGTGCATGCTTTTGGACACAATATATTTCAAAGGAAAAAACAGACATATGCAAAATTTAAAAGCTATCCGAGAAACGTTTCGTAGGCCGCTTCTCAACATGATTGCAATCCAGAGAAGTGCACGAGATCAGTTTGCCTGAAAGAGACTTAATAAATTAAAGTCTGAACGGAGGATATTAACCGTGTTTGATAAATGAACAGGGATATTGTCTGTCAGCTTGGTCATTAGTTCTATTCACCAATTACTTTTCTAGGTGCAAAAGGGAAGTCACAAGCACTGGCCCGTGGGTTCCCTCCTTGAACGCTGAATGAACGCAGGCCAACAAACAAGTCTGAAATTAGACCACGCAATATATTTGTCACCCTTAGCGATAGGGATAAACATTCACTTGGACGTAATTGTTATTGGATTGAGAGTCTCGGCATTGGCTTTGATTCATTATCTTAAATGTCTATAGCATTAGGATTATAACCTATGGGAGAGGTTTCCAACCTTTTCTGCCAACAGAACTTTTATGACCAACATCATCAACTTGCAGTACCCTTGAGAATAAAAATAATTAATTACTGAATATGAATGAAATGAATAACAGTATAATATATTAATTATGTAAGGAATAATTGACGACGGGCCGTTCAATTATTAGAATAATAATGCACACCCGAGGTGGTGATGCGGTCACGACGCGAAGCGGAGTGGCCGTTACACCTCGGGTGTGCATTATTATTCTAATAATTGAACGGCCCGTCGTCAATTATTCCGCTTATACTACGGTTACCACACCTCAAGACATCGATCCGAAGATATATTTAAAGGGATTCGTCCGGTTTTTGTACTTATATCATATAATATAATTTGAAAAATAACAGCTTTACTACCACAATCATTTTCTTACCACCTTTTTCAATAATTCAATGGCGCGGAGTCAATTATTCTGCTTACCACACCTCAAAACATTGTTCGGGTGATGTATTTCAAGTAGTGATGTCAAACAGTTTCCCTGAAAATAACCGTACACCTTAGAATGTTCGTCAACCAATCAGATTCAAGTGTTCAACAGCCCCGTGATATAGTATAATATAATATAAAGTGATGTCAAATCGATTAATCGCATCTAAAATAAAAGTTTGTGTACATAATATATGTGTGTGTACTGTGTATAATTATTATGTATATATAAATAAACACACATGTACAACATATACATTATATATATATACAACATATACATTGTACAACATATACATTATATATATATATATATATATATATATATATATATATACATTATATATATATATATATATATATATATATAATATATATGAATCATCTTTTCAATAAAACGCTTTGTGCAACAATATAAAAATGCTTATGAAAAACATGTATTAAATCCCTAAGTTAATGCTCCAAAGTCAACAGAGAAGGGAGCAAAAGACAAACGCTTTAAAGCAAAAAAGTCAAATAAGACATCAAATTTCCCATCTGGCACATTGAGCATGTAGTGCCCAAATTTTCTGATGCCATTTATCCGCTTATTACAACAATTTCAATCTTTATTGTCATATTAAAAGTAGCAAAAACCAATCCTAAATCGAGGAGGCTACATCTCTGACAGACGCTTTTAGAGGCGCATCCATCGTCTGACGTCTATTCTGAGCACTTGATGAAACAACTCAACATTATCAGCGCACAACCCAACAAACACATCCAGCATGCTTAATAAAAGTATATGAAGCAGTTAAAATCGCTGACATAAAGATTTAGTAGGCTGCTCTTCAAATAGACCAGAAACCAGAGCGGTCGGCTCATTGATCATCAGCTGTCACTGACGGAAATATGAAAAAACAAGAAGCAACACTCATCCACCCCGGTGTCATGCTTTATGGGGAGTAAAGCGCCCAAAGACATGATGAGTTTGATCAAATTAGTAGACTAAAGAGATCTGTGAGGCACAACTTATTTGCCCTTTCAGCCATGCAAAAGGTAGTGAGAGGCGCTTTGATCTCCCAATTAAACGGGTGTATTTCTAAATGTAAACATGTAGCTGAAGCTAATGAGCCCGGGCGATTGGACTTTTCCTTTTTTTATACGCGCGATGAAGCCCCCGATCGGCACCACCTCAGCTAATTTGCTTGTTAAATAAACACAAATCACTGGACTGTGACTGTTGTTCTACATGTCAGTTCTGTCTAGCTATTGTTCTATTGTGTTTTGCTTTTTCACAAGTAGTAAACTACTTGCACTTGACTCCTGCACCAATTCTTGGTGCGTAATTTATTCAAATTAAACTGAAGGAACACAAAAGATGCACGTACAGTGCAAAACATGATTGTTTACAGCTTTTTATTGTTTTGTGCCCTTTTGGGTCTCTTTTTTTCTTTTTCTAAAGAGAATGCATTGGTCTCTCACGGAGGAAGTGATAAATGTGATTCTTTGTCCATTCATTCTATAGATATGGCAGTTACGCCGAGGTTACGGAAGTTATTTTTTCTGAAAGTTGTGGATTTCACCTTTGACATTTCCCAGAATTGATCTGCCGGCTGTATTCACTGCGTCTTGGCTGACTTGAAGAAGCAGTGATTGAACAGTGACTGTGTTTCTATCTCCGTCTGTATTGATTAGATGACAGGACAGATTGAGGGAATCGTCTTGTCGTGTATCACGTCTCTCCGTTTCAGGCGGTTCTTATCAGAATAACCCCAAACAAAATGCCAGCAACGAGACGGCGCAGTTTACATGCGACATCCTCGATTTGCACTTGTTCATAGGGTTCTGAGAAAAAAAACATTCTCTTGGCACATCTACCCCGTTTCACAGACAAGGCTTGAGCAGAGTCCCAGACTAAAATGCATGTTTGAGCTGTTTTAACTGAAAACACCTCGCACTGGCAGATCTCAAAATATGTCACTGCCATTGTTTTCTAAGGCATGTTTATAAAATCTACTTAAATGTCCTAATCCTGGCTTAATCTAAGCACTGTCTATGAAACCAGCCCTTAGTGCTTATCTTTCTCTAAATTATACTTTGTCAATGGAAATTTAAGGCCCGGGTATATTTAATTTTCAGTTGAGTGCATGGATGGATGGATGGATGGATGGATGGATGGATGGTGGAACGAACAAACAATAGAAAGATAGATGGATGGATGGATATAATGATAGATAGAACGATAGATAGATAGATGGTGGAG
>CM042260.1:33051572-33084072 GCA_023566225.1 Romanogobio albipinnatus | reverse complement strand
CGTCGAAAGACACATGTTAGTTAAGCGGGAGGTATGTGCGAGATGGGGACGGTCTGTCCTCCGTCGCCGCAGACGGCTCCTCTGCATTACAAAAGCTTCTTCGGGATGTTTTCCCTCAGGGGAGAATGAGAGAAGCCTCGTCAACGATCTGTGATTAAACACGGGGTGTGAGGACAATAATGATACATTTTACAAAGCAATCATGAGGTAGTTCTCGGTCAAAAACCTCTCATCAACAGCCACTTTAGCAAAACAATAGTATAAAGAACATGATTAAATAGCGTCATGCCTAAAAGAAAGCAGATGTTATGAAGCCTGAACTAGATTTTTTACATTTCCTGAACGTTGCCAGAACATTGTTATGTGGATGCCCGTTAGGCAGTTTTGATCTACGTGGTGTTAATGTTGATGATTGTGTTAGTTTACATGTGCGTGAGCAATGCTTCTATCGCTTGTTTCTGCTGCTTCTTCACCTGTTTTCCTCCAGAGATTCTGTACTTTTTAGCCTCGTTTACATGGTCAGTCCAAATCCGATTTTTATGCAAATCCGATTGGAATCTGATCTACTGTCCACACTGTGAATCGCAACTGTTCAGATCTGATTTGTGTGTCCATGCAGCTCTTTCATTTTCCGGAATATCTGTGTTGGTAGTGTAACCCCTCCTGTTCGAACCGCCCCACTCTAAGTGGAAGTCGAACCCAGGTCCGCCGGCATGAGAGTCAGACGCTCTAACAAGGAGCCTAAAGGCTGCAACCCCTAGCGTCAGTCGCTAGAGCATCTCTTAAGATCAGAGGAGTGAGGTTTACTCGCGCAGCAACTACTAGCTGACCTCCGTTGCACTCACCCACCTAAACCTCACTCCCATCCGGGTCACGGCACCAGTGGCACCAGTGTTACCCCTCCTGTTCGAACCGGTTTCAAAGCATGTCTCCGTTATAGTCTTTCAGCATGTTTTCTATAACAATGTCTGCCGCTTACGTGTTACGTGGCGTGAGAAGGTCTCATAACGCGAAATCCGATCAGAGCGGTCAGACTGAAACGGATTTCCAGAAATGCATAAATAACAGAACATTCCATCAGTGGCAGGGAAAGAGTTAAAAGACATTTGTCATTCTACCTAGTGACTGTGCAATTTTTCTGTTTTAAATTTTAATATATTATTTTATTTTAATTAGTGCTGGGCAATTAATCGCATCCAAAATAAAAGTTTGTGTTTACATAATGTGTGTATGTACTGTTCATAATTATTATGTATATACAAATATTTGCATGTATATATATATATAAAAATATATATAAAATGTATCTTATATATCAATAATTTATATATAAATATAAATTTTTTCTTAAATATGTACATGCATGTGTGTATTTATATATACATAATAATTATACACAGTACACACACATTTATTATGTAACCAGAAACTTTTATTTTGGATGCGATTAATCGATTGCCCAGCACTCATTTCACAATTATTGAAAGTGAGATTTATTTGTTTGACAGATGAAAAATCGTATGTGATGATATGGTGATAGCTCAATGTACAGTATAAGCCCATATTTGATCATTTTGAGATTATCTGCATTCATTGAAAAAGAAATCTGCAATTCTACCGAGTAACAGTACACATGCTCTGTTTTCAAATATTTGAAGAAAAAAAAAAACACCAAATTTGTCTACATCTTATTTGCCAAGTTAAATTATATGATGACATATATCTGCATTATATGACCATCGGTATCAGCCTAATCAAACATCATTAATTAGGTTTGTTAAATGTGTGTGTGTGTGTGTGTGTGTGTGTGCATAGACCCTCAATAGAGTTGTACTAGCCTCTCTCCCCCTCTCCCTCTCTCTACCGCTCTCTCTCTCTCTCTCTGTCTCTCTTCACAGCAGGCCAGCATGCAGCTACGGGAGGCTATCCATCTCTCCGCTTTAACTCTGTCACAGAGCTGGAAGTGCAGACATGGCTGTGTCACTTCCAAATACTCTCAAGGGGCCCCCATCCCAGAATTCTCTCCTGCTGGTGTGAAATGGAAATGAGCCTGAATACAGTACATGCTGGGTTGTGCCAATCTCCAGCTACAGCGAGCACTCTAAAGGAACTGAAACAGCTCTCCTTGGTACTAGTGCAGGAAAATTAATAGACATGTTTCTTTTTTCTTCATTTAACTTTTTTCTTCATTCATATTTCATATGAACCTTTTTGGGTTTAATGGGTTTTTCAAGCAATAATTTGCTCTTCAATAGTGGTTTCAAAATATGATGAAATTCTAGTTTAAAGATATGTGAAATCAAATTGATCCTCTGCACAAAAATATGTGTGTACTGTGTATAATTATTATGTATATATAAATACAATAAGATTTTTTGTTTATATTTATATATAAAAGATGTATATATACACATGTATATGCACGTGCACACACACACACACACACACACACACACACACACACACACACACACACACACATAATATATATATACAGTGAGGAAAATAAGTATTTTAACACCCTGCTATTTTGCAAGTTCTCCCACTTGGAAATCATGGAGGGGTCTGAAATTGTCATCGTAGGTGCATGTCCACTGTGAGAGACATAATCTAAAAAAAAAATCCAGAAATCACAATATATGATTTTTTTAACTATTTATTTGTATGATACAGCTGCAAATAAGTATTTGAACACCTGTCTATCAGGTAGAATTCTGACCCTCAAAGACCTGTTAGTCTGCCTTTAAAATGTCCACCTCCACTCCATTTATTATCCTAAATTAGATGCACCTGTCGGAGGTCGTTAGCTGCATAAAGACACCTGTCCAGCCCATACAATCAGTAAGAATCCAACTACTAACATGGCCAAGACCAAAGAGCTGTCCAAAGACACTAGAGACAAAATTGTACACCTCCACAAGGCTGGAAAGGGCTACGGGGAAATTGCCAAGCAGCTTGGTGAAAAAAGGTCCACTGTTGGAGCAATCATTAGAAAATGGAAGAAGCTAAACATGACTGTCAATCTCCCTCGGACTGGGGCTCCATGCAAGATCACACCTCGTGGGGTCTCAATGATCCTAAGAGAGGTGAGAAATCAGCCCAGAACTACACGGGAGGAGCTGGTCAATGACCTGAAAAGAGCTGGGACCACCGTTTCCAAGGTTACTGTTGGTAATACACTAAGACGTCATGGTTTGAAATCATGCATGGCACGGAATGTTCCCCTGCTTAAACCAGCACATGTCAAGGCCCGTCTTAAGTTTGCCAATGACCATTTGGATGATCCAGAGGAGTCATGGGAGAAAGTCATGTGGTCATATGAGACCAAAATAGAACTTTTTGGTCATAATTCCACTAAACGTGTTTGGAGGAAGAAGAATGATGAGTACCATCCCAAGAACACCATCCCTACTGTGAAGCATGGGGGTGGTAGCATCATGCTTTGGGGGTGTTTTTCTGCACATGGGACAGGGCGACTGCACTGTATTAAGGAGAGGATGACCGGGGGCATGTATTGCGAGATTTTGGGGAACAACCTCCTTCCCCCAGTTAGAGCATTGAAGATGGGTCGAGGCTGGGTCTTCCAACATGACAATGACCCGAAGCACACAGCCAGGATAACCAAGGAGTGGCTCTGTAAGAAGCATATCAAGGTTCTGGCGTGGCCTAGCCAGTCTCCAGACCTAAACCCAATAGAGAATCTTTGGAGGGAGATCAAACTCCATGTTTCTCAGCGACAGGCCAGAAACCTGACTGATCTAGAGAAGATCTGTGTGGAGGAGTGGGCCAAAATCCCTCCTGCAGTGTGCAAACCTAGTGAAAAACTACAGGAAACGTTTGACCTCTGTAATTGCAAACAAAGGCTACTGTACCAAATATTAACATTGATTTTCTCAGGTGTTCAAATACTTATTTGCAGCTGTATCATACATAGTTAAAAAATCATACATAGTGATTTCTGGATTTTTTATTTTAGATTATGTCTCTCACAGTGGACATGCGCCTACGATGACAATTTCAGACCCCTCCATGATATATATATATATATATATATATATATATATATATATATATATATATATATATATATATATATATATATATATATATATATATATACACTAAAAATTGATTTGTTTTATACTGGCGATACATAAAATTACAACAATAAAATGGATTACATGTAAACATGTAAAACTGTTAACTTTTCAAATACATAATTTGTTTTGTTTATGGACCCACTTTATATTAGGTGTCCTTAACTACTATGTACTAACATTTAAATTAATCATTTCATACAATGCACTTATTGCATATACATGTTTTTACATTGTACTTACATTTAAAAAATTACATGTAATTACATCTGTAATTAATTTCTGTAGTTACATTTATAATTACACTGTTCACACTTTCCTTACACCTAACCCAACCCTTAAACCTACCCATACCACCACACCTGTCCCTAACCTTACCTGTATCCCCCCTCAATAGCAGCAAAAGTGTTTTGCAATACAATTTGAACACAGTAAGTACATTGTACTTATTTTTTGATGTAAGTATATAGTAGGTAAAGGTGCTGTATGCAGGAATTACAGCTAGTGGTTGAAATGGGTAGTGCAGTCCAAATTCAAAATATAGCTTGCCCCGCCCCCGCCTCCTCAGACTCTACGCTCACGCGGGTTGCCAGTTCGACGACACACAATAGGAACGAGCACAATTGACAATGGAAGGCAAGGAGACTCACACACCGTAATTTGATGAGTTGATTTATCCGCATTTTAACATGCTTCCGTTCATGTAGATTTTAGATGGATTCCGAGGCTTTTTAGGTCGGGTAGAATCTGCGATCTCTGACCTAGTTTGTTTGCCGGCTTCCATGGCAGCAATGCGCTGTCTTCCGCCAACTGGCAACCTGGGGTATCGAAATACTATTGGTAACTGGCAATGTGCGTTATCACACAGACCAAAACAAAAACAGACATTCCAACACCAAACGCAGATTTCAAAGTAAAATAACTGGCTGTAGCATTGTTTTTCAGAGAAACGAGTATGTGAACTTGGTCCTGGTCCTACCAGACTCTTGTACATTTAATTTGTACAGAGAGTCTGGCCATTCTCCATTGACAAGCGTCAACTTCCTTGATGGTGGGTACTCTGTTGAAGTTTAAAACTACTGGATCTGCCCAGAGCCACTCTGGATCTGCCATAATCCATCGCTAACGTTTGGTCGTGACGTATGAGGGGAGACGACAACAACTATCGGCTTAGCATCTCCTTCACCACTAACGGAGCGAGCTGGAAAATCCCGAACCCTGTGGGGAGGAGGGCCCCAACATCATGGCCACCATCAAAACTCAACAAAGATTCCTTTACTGAAACGCCATTACTGAACTACAACTCAAACTAGCATACAACATCAACATCATCGTACTCCGCCTCTGTTCACTGATTGGACGGGTTCAAATTTGACCGGAGAAAACCAGCAAATATACCGCAATCCCAGAGAAAATTGAGCGGAAATACGTAGGAGGACGGAGCCAGGCTAATGTGAACTCAGCATGTTTCCTAAATATCTGCCAACATATGATGGTATTTTTATGCTTTATTACAGTCAAAAACATACATACAGCACCTTTAAGGCCACCTAATATAAAGTGGAACATTGTATATTTTACACCAACCCAACTAAACATGTCTCTCCTTACAATCAATCATAAATGGCAGATCCACATCAGAAAATAAACAAATACTGCATGTAAAAAAATAAAAATCAAGTCCATTTTTCAGCTGACTGAGTCTAAGCTGTGAGATACAAGCTTGACGAGAACAAAACAGACAGAATATCTCATTATCCCACCCTGAGACCTGTAGCCCTTTAGCACACGAAACACTCATTTACAGAGTTACACATTACCAGCGCTACCTATTAAACACTCAAACCGTAAGAGGGTGTGGACGTGTGTATTGTGAGTGTGGCGCCTGTGGTTCGTGACCTTTAACCTTTCTCTTCTTGATAAAAATGCTGCAGTTGATTAAACCATGGTCCCTAATTAGCAGAGAAGCCATTCAGTAGATGCCGAGAAAGAAAGTGAGCACGGTGTGCGGTGGAGTGATGGGACACATCTCACTTCATCTGTGTTACCATGGAGCTCCATCCAACATTTCTCATTAAATTAAAAAACCTCGATCTGAGACGTACAGTAAATGTGTGCGGGCGCGTGTTTGTGTGTGCGCACAAAACGGGCCGGCTTCCCTGTGCGATGTCTTTTGTTTTAACTGCGGTTAAAAAGTTGAGAATGCGTCTTAATGCGTCTTCATATTTACTTCATTCAGATTTGCCCACTAGATCCTCCTACGCTGAGGTGAGAAGGCATGTTCAAGAATAGACTGATGTGCAGAGAAAGTTTCGTAAGATAAAGTTACAGAGTTTCTGTGGTGGGCGGAAGTCTGGCGGGTCAACAGCAATCATTCCATATTCTCCTCACGTGAAACCCACAAACTAGTGCACAAGTTTACCAGCCAATGGCTACAACTAGCACTCTTTTGGTGTGCTGATTGGCGGAAAACTGGCACCTTTGCCATTAATCAGGTTAGCTCCAATTACAGGTGTGATGTAACCAGACTTGACCAGTCAAAAAGCTAATTGGGCTCAGTTGCCTTTGGATCTCGGAGGTAGCTTACGAATCGTTCTCTCATCCCATAATTAATCCGAAACAGGCCAAATGTATCAATCACATATCTAATGGTCCTGTAATTGGTGTGATGCATTCACACACAAAAAAAAAGAAAAATGGATGTAGGGCCAACGGGTCATGCGGAAGACAACATCCTTCGCCCTCTTTTTCAAGCGAGTAGCAAGAAAACAACACGTTTTCAGATGCTGTACAGTTCATTAATCCTAATTAACAGTCACAGAGCTTTGTTAGGCAGTTCTCCACCGGTCTAGCACGCTACCGAGCTAATTAGCGATGCCGAGCACAAACGAGGAGACCCAGAAGCGTGAAGATTCTCATATTCGTAGACAATCCTCTGAGCATCTCAAATTCTATCAATAGCATGCGGCGGTAATGTTGCAATAGGGGGGCCACTGTTGAGAGAAAAAAAAAAAACACAGGATATTAAAAAAAGAGAAATCCCCTGTGTTTAAGGCGGGTGATAGCTGCGTAGCGCCTGTTCATTCATATTGACATTAAGAACTTCTTTATCTTTTCTCCCCAAAGAAAAGCTCCCTTACAATCTTTCCCACTGAGCACACAATAAAGAATAATATGATTTCTGTTTACAGAGATATCAGGTGGTATTTCGGCATATGCTGGCGGGCGATAGATGCAACAGTATATTACAGCCCAATCTGGCATCTACAAATGTCAAGAGTAAAGCAGGACTCGGAAGAGAATGAGATGGGGGGAGGGGGATCCATTCGAGCTTGGAAGTTTGCTCAGACAACTTTGCAGGGCGACCGTCAGTCGTCCACTTCCTCTTTCAGCCAAGAGAGAAGGTTGTCAGAGCGGGAAGATAATGCGATCTTAAGCGAAACACCCAGATGGTGCACCGAGCTCCCAAGGTAAGCTGGCGCAATTTCCAGCTTCTATTGTAACGCTTCGAGCCACCTCTTCCCTCCCACCGCCGTTTGTCTCTGGAAATAAAAAGCTGACCTTTTCCGAAGGGCCGGCGCACAGTTTATAAAAGCTGAAATGGAGGAAGGTGACAGGCGTCTATAAAACAGGAACAGCTACATCACTCACTCACACATCAGAGCAGGAGAAACATCATTTACACACTTCACATCGTCCCTCACAGTCTGAAATCAGCCGAGCGCCGAGGACCATGGGTCGGAATAAACCATTTGACTCGATCTTCCCCGCTCCTGCCTCCTGTCAGTAGCATATGGAACTCGCTGCGTTACTATAGCGATATCTATCATGAGTTTGAGTGCCTGCCTTTCATTTTTAATCTTTTAGCATTTATTTACTTCCTTTTAATATCCCTAGTGCTGCTAATGAGTGAAAGGCAGCCAACACAGAACATATGTTCCTGATTAATACTGACACTGCTAAAAAAAAAGAGAAAGTATTTAAAGTTAATACAACTTTATAAATAACTTTATAAATAAAAGAGTTTATGATTTGCAACTTTTTTTATTATATGTTTGATTCTTTAACAGTGAAAAAGAAAAGTAAGAATAATTAAAAATAATTTGAGTTCATGTTCATTTTAGTGACAACATATATAATCATAACAGTTCACAATAACACTTTAAGCACAGAATAAAGACTAGGTGAGGATAACATCTGTCACGGTGTCATATCACCTTTCTCTCGGCAGATTCATGTTAACTGTTCTTTAAATAAATTTGATGAAAGTCTCATGAAAATATACTGTAATTGTTACCTGGGAGATTGTATGAAACACGAAGAACACAAATGAGATCTTTCATGACATCTCAGTTGTTTCTAAGCGTGATTAAATGGAGTGCAAATGCTTTTCAGATTTTTCTGCTGAGGTTTCATCTAGGGATGCACCGAATCCAGGGTTCGGGTTCGGATTCGGCCGAATATTGGGCTTTTTGACTGGGTTCGGTTTCTGCCGAACCTCAGAATTTATTTCCACCGAACCCGAACCCTAGGCTTGCACTATGCGCGCCCCGCTGGTCGAACGTAATGATGCTGCTGTTGAAAGTGAAAATGGAACTCATGAACAGAAAACGATGCAGTATACTTTAAGTCAAAAGAAGGCGATTCAAGTTGAGCTACGCGTTCAATTTGCGATTTGTCTCGTGATGACAAGGACCCTAAACAACAGCCGCTGTTAAAACATTTGCATATGAAACATCCGAGAGAATACGAGTTGTGCATGAAGGAATCTACAGACAGCCAAAATTTATTTTATTTTACCGTGCAAACAGCCTATAGATCTATAGATCAGATAAAATATAAATAAAATTAATAAAATATATAGGCCTACACTAAATATTTTTCACTTAAATAATTACCAAATTAAGATGACAAAACGAAAATACACTGAATCCGTTAGCTTTGAAGAACCGGAATTAGGTAAATAGGTAGATAATATACTATATATCTTTTCTTTACATAAATACTATTCTCTTAAAACCATCATTTCGTTATTTTTACTAACCCAAATAATGATTCATCCGCTAGGTTGCACGTGAGGGGGAAAAAATAGGTTCCTTCCACTTAAGAGTTGAGCTCTTTTTATTTGAATATAGCCTATCTCTTTACATAAATACTATTTTCTACTTTTTTTAAAATAACTTCGTTATTTTACTAACCCAGTGTTTTGTATGTGAATGCTGTTTCACGTGAATATTACCACAGGAGTGAAGCACAAAGCTTTGTTTAGCCTAGAAAGGAAATAATGGTCAGAGAGCACTTTTTCATTCTGTTTTGCAATCTGGATATGGTCACTCGATTTTTCCGTGAATTTGAACAATAGGCCTAGTAGTCCATTTTATCCCAATGGACATGGACATCTCGTTTCTTTTCCCAACTCTTCACTCACGTCGCACCCATGTTCGCAGGGGATTATAAACGTTTCTTCCTTTCGTTTGCTTATAATTAAGTCTATTATAACTATTCACATCCTTTACTGTGGGAAAGTATAAAAAACACTGTAAGACGAATACCTTTTTACTTCAAATTTTATTTAACACAGTTTGTTCTTGTTATTAAACTTGGTAATGCGCGTCAAGTTTGGTTTATTTGAATAGCGCATTTCACACACGCCGGTGATTTTAGTTTTGTTTTCTCTGGCAGTGAATAATCAAGCAATGCCTAAATGTCTTGACCCTGTGAAAAATAAAACCCGCTCTTCAGACCTTTTACAACAAGTGTTGCTTTGCAACATCAGCAGAACATATGAAGACGAAGATATTCAAGAAGGTGTCTATTCAGTGTCCCATTCCTCTCAAAGCGCAGAGCGGTAGCCTATATGACACATCTTTGCAGGGAAATAATAGTATGAATCAAATATTTTTCTAACTAATATTTAATTTTCATATATTCTTGAGGTTACCATTATTTACTGAAAATCGTTTTTGTTTTATAGGCTGTGTTGTTTCACTGACGGAAGTGCTAAAATAAACACGCATGCTTATGGATGTTTCAGCCTCAAATGATTTCAAAATGTAGGCTATATATCTGGCATAGACTACAGTATTTAAAATAGCATATATGCATTAGTTACATTCTCAATTTAATTTACAGAGCAATCCCTGCTAAGTTTTTAGTTTAACTAATACTATAGAAGAGGATTAGTGTGTGTCGCACACAACAGACTCGCAACGGGGGCGTGGCATCATGATGGTGGCACAACCATAGCGCGCGCCTCCTGGCTCTCCGTTGGGTTGTTCTTTGAAACGACAGAGGACGACTCGGGGGCATTTTTCTATAAACCATCATGAAATAGCGACAATGTTTACTTTAGTAAACTTGACCAAAACAGTTAATGGTCAATAGCATCCCTACACTGCTGTGGACGTTGTTAACTTCATTAATGTGTTTACTGTGATAATGGACTGCGGATGGGAGTAGGATTCGGTATTCGGTTTCGGATTCGGCCGAATCTTAACCAGTGGATTCGGTATTCGGCCGAACCCCAAAAATCTGGATTCGGTGCATCCCTAGTTTCATCCAAGTTTCAGAAGAGATCTCAGATCAGTGATCCGATTTGTCAAGACATTGTAGCCTGCAATCAAAGCAATTTCGATATGAAATCTATCAATTCTTATCAAACTCTTCCAAGAGCAAATGATCTGGGGCCGTATTCACAAAACATTTTATCTTACCACTAAGAGTTCTCCTAAATAGCAGTTCTTAGCTAAGAGTTTTCTCTTAAATCCTATTCACAAAGCTGCTGCGACCAACTTTTACTAAAGAATAGAGAGAAGTCTTAAGCTAAGAGTAAGGGCGGGGTTGACCTCGTTGCTATGGATGATGTCATCATGCTTACTAACTATGGCCATAGTGATTGGCTGATAGGGGAGGAGTCTCTGTCAGTGATTTAATTAGAAAAATATTGTAGAATAGGGATGGAACGATTACCGGTTTTACGATAAACCACAATAAAATGTACTGACGGTTAGTAATATTGTTTGAAATTGATTATCACGATTTTGAAAACTCAAAGAAATGGCAGAAAGCAGAGACCGCGCCGGGAGATTATTCAGCCTTCTAAAAGGACCAAATCTGAGGTGTGGTTATATTTTGGCTTTTACAAAAGTCCTGAGGGAAACTTAATCGAAGATGGTCACCCGGTCTGCAGAACGTCGTTGTAATAGGAGGAAACACTTCAAATCTGCGAACGCAAAGCAAGTGGACTTTGACCTCAGTACTAAAACTACGTCTGGGAAATAATAACGCAAAGCTTGAGCCAAAGACGAACGAACAAGTTCAGACAAGACTAGGGTGACATTTAAGGGATAATAATGTATATTCATTGTACACTTATTACACAGATTTTCTTTACCACATAAATAATTACGGGGACATATTGAATTGAGATTAATGTTTTAAATCTTGCCGGTTTATAAATCCATTTTGTACAGTGTACAAAACAATCGTCCAGACAAGATGATCACAAGAAGTTATAGTAATAATTATAGTAGTATTAATAGTAAAGTCCTCTGATTTAATTTTCAATACAATCAAAAACTAAGACGCAAGTTGCATTTGAATGAAACGAGAGAGTGCGTCCGTTATAATGCTTTGCTATAGACGACGGTCATTTTAAAGAAGGAAATCCTACAGAATAGAATATTGCTTAAAGTGAATAGAGCTGCTTATTTTATTTGTTGTTTGTTGATTTTTCAAATATAAAACTTGTTGAAATGTTTTCAGTGAGTGCATCTGTTCTTTTTGAACACTTTCATCTCATTTGAACAAAATCCTTATTAATAATATTGTAATCGTGATCATTTGGGTCACTATAATCGTGATATGAAATTTCCATACCGTTTCATCCCTATTGTAGAATGAGGTACCATTTTATCATAAGGTTTTAAAATAAAATGTTTACCATATTCAAAACATTTTTTAAAAGTAGGCTAAGTGTCACTGATTTAACAAGTATATGTTCAGCTAATTGTCAGCCTCTTACATGTCTGCATTTCAAGAGATTGCAGAATTCAAGAGACAAATGATGTCTTATAAACAAAGTTCGGGAGGAGCAGGATCGAATCAGCTCGAGTATATACAGTATACACAGCCGACTATCCTACCTCGACAGCTTTCTGCATTCCTCCGCCACCCCGACTCCTCGCTCTCGGCCCAGCCGGAGATTCGGGGGGAGAACTCTGGGTTTGGGCTAAATTCTGAGCTCGGAGCCCTCGAACCTGTCGGACAGCACCCCGAATAGGCTTATTTTGTGTGAACTTGTGAAACAACTGCCACAGGTAATCAGATTACCTCCTCTGGCCAGAGAACTGGCACCCCGACTGAGCCTGGTATCTCCCAAGGTTTTTTTTTTTCTCCATTATGTCCCCTGATGGAGCTTTGGTTCCTTGGCACCGTCGCCTGTCGCCTTTTGGCTTGCTCAGTTTGGGACACTAAATATTCGACTATATTACTGATCCGCCGGCATTGACACTATATGATAACTGAAATGAGCTGGATGACATCACCGTTTTCTCCAGAGCTGCTGTACAGCCGAATCATTCTGTTGCATTATTTTTTCATTATTATTTTGAAACAATCAGCATTGTAAAAAGCTCTATATAAATAAAGGTGACTTGACATTATTTCCTTTTTTATTGATTGATTTACTTATTTAATAAATAAATATTATGTTTGGCATTTTTGTCTTTTTATTTTGATAGGACAGTGAGTAGACAGGAAGCGAAATGGAAGTTAGAAAGGGGAGAAATGTCCGCAACAGTCATCAGGATTGTTTGTGATTTGGTCTTAGTGACTTAGGATTCCTCTTGACTACTTCTAACTGATTTAGAAGCTAGTTTTAGCACTAAAATGTTTTGTGGAATACTCTTAGAGCTAAAATTTAGGAGTCCTAAAATTAGGACTGACACGCCCATTATTTTTTTAGAGTTTCTCCTAAATGGGCAAGTTAGGAGCTACTTTTAGCTTTAAGATGTATACGGCCCCCGATCTTCTGTTTAACACTGAAGTCACTGATGTCTTGACAAACATTGTTTCTCATTAAATATCCTGTTTCAAATGGAAATATTATAACAGACTTAAAAAGGGGAACGAAAATAGCTAATGCCGTTTCATGTTCACCTTAATGCTACAGGTCAATGCTTTTATAGTGTTAATTATTTATTATGTGTTTAATTTGTATAACTCCAAAAGAATCTGAGAAGAAACATCAAAGACAATGCCAATACTTGAATTAACATTTTAAATGAGAACACAATAAAATTTCCTGAGCCAAGTATTTTAAACCAGTGTTGTTCTTGTTAACTAAAACTATTAAAGTAGTTTTTTTGATTTCAAATAAAGCTGAAATAAAATAAAATAAAACTTGGCAACGAACTGAATTGTAATAAGTTGATACTAAAATTACTAAAACTTAAACTGAAATAAAAATATATTAAATCTAAAACAAAATATATAAAAAGCAATTTAAATTAAAAAAAATAATTAATAAATACTGTAATATTCTATAAATAATACTGTTTCATACTGGGGTCCAGCAGCCCTCAGAGAGCCTACAGAAGAATTTTTATTTTTTTAAAGACAACAAAATGATTTTTTTTAAAATAACAAAATAAAATAAATAAACAGATAAAATAAAATGAAATATTTTTCTGCTGAGGCCCCTGTAATCTGTAATCAATGCAATTTCAATACAAAATCGTGTTTTTTTTAAACACAACCAAATTAACATATTTAAAAAAAAATTATAATGTAATTACTCTCCAAAAAATGTACATGACAAGTTCCATACATAAAGAAACATTACATATATCCCAAATTATGGGGATTGTCAAATCTGGGGGTCCTTTAAAAGTTTGAATACCCTGAGGTTTGAAAAAGCAACCTCTGAGCAATAAGATTTACCTCTGCGGCTCTTATGAACATATACGACGAAAAACGATGGTTAGCATTATGTGTGCTGTTCTTTGTAAGTACCTTGTCCAATGAAAACGTTTTGGTGAGGGCGAAACCCCAACCCTGCTCGAAGGCCCTGCGGATCATGGCGGCGCTGGTGGTGGGTGGAGCACTGGCCAGCCCGAACGGGTTGGGGAATGTGATGCCGCACATCTTCACGCCGATGTCCACCGCGTCGATGGGTGAGTAGAAGAGGGGCAGCTGGGGCGGTCCACTGACCGTCTGTCCGAAGATGGACTGTAACGACAAACAATCACAGCACACGTGTAAGACTTCAAAGGGAATTTTCCTACTTTGTGAGGAGGAAAATTGGCCGCATTCACACAGACAAAGCTCTGAATCCCAGTGGGAAGCTCACGGTCGTTCTGAATGCAAGTTTCTGAAGGTTACTCTGGTGTTGCGGTCCGCCATACATGTGGATTTAAGGCTACAATGGTGCGGCGGATCGGTGTGTGATTGCCGAGTGTGTTTGTGTGTAGCATTGTTTATCTCTTCACATCATGGCACAAAAGCAGCAAATAGCAGTCATACATCAGCTCTCTCTCTAATGAGCCTCACGTTTATCAAACACGTATGATTGCCCTTGTGGTGATGTCACAGCGGCATAATGAACGAGGGGGTGTCAAGTGAAGAGAAAATGAGAGCAGGAACATGACAGCCCACATCCTCCACAGAGAGGCCTCGTCACAGGGAGAGAGAGGAAGCCAGCGAGAGAAACAACTAATGCCGAGGGACGTTCCTGAACCCACTCGGGCCCTGACGGATGTGCTGTAGTTGTCAAACACTTTGTACACCAGATAGATCTTTGGCAGATGATATGCTATTGATTTTTCTTTTTTTCAGAAGCCCTTAAGGTAATTAGCGCCTAAGATTTAAGAACAATATGATTATTTAAGGAATAATTTGCACATCAAAAATGCTGTCATATTCACTCACCCTCATGTCATCCCAAATCTCTATGACTTTCTTTTTTTCTAAGGAAAGCACAAAGAAAGTCCTGGAGACTGCTAGTTACTTTTTACATGCAATAAAGAAACTGGCATGGACCAAAACTATCAAGCATCAATAAGCACCATAAAATAATCATAAAGGTATTCGATCTGACTTCTAAATGCGATAGGTTTGTGTGATAAACAGACCAACATTTACTTTGCTATTCATTGATAATCTTTCACTTCAGTATCTGTTCACCACAATGACCGGAACATTGAATCAGTGTGTTGAACTTCAGAACCCTGAATCAAATGATTACCTGAACAGTTTTGAAGAATGATTCAATGCTTGATGACTCTCATGAACCTCATCACAACATACATTATATTGCCAAAAGTATTGGGATACCCCTCCAAATCATTTAATTCAGGTTTTGCAACTGTTGTGGTATTATACACAAAGTGGAAGCAACATGTAAAATCACAGAGAGGGGTCAGCGCATGCTGAGGCACACAGTGCACATAATTCACCAACTTTCTGCAGAGTCAATAGCTACAGACCTCCAAACTCCATGTGGCCTTCAGATTAGCTCAAGAACAGTGTGTAGAGAGCTTCATTTAATGGGTTTCCATGGCCGAACAGTTGCATCCAAGCCTTACATCACCAAGTGCAATGCAAAGCATTGGATGCAGTGGTGTAAAGCACGCCGCCACTGGACTCTAGAGCAGTGTAGACGTGTTCTCTGGAGTGATAAATCACGCTTCTCTGTCTGGCAATCCGATGGACAAGTCTGGGTTTGGCGGTTGCCAGGAGAACGGTACTTGCCTGACTGCATTGTGCCAAGTGTAAAGTTTGGTGGAGGGGGGATTATGGTATGGGGGTTGTTTTTCAGGGGTTGGGCTTGGCCCCTTAGTTCCAGTGAAAGGAACTCTTTATGCTTCAGCACAATTTTGGACAATTTCATGCTCCCAAATTTGTGGGAACAGTTTGAGAATGGCCCCTTCCTGTTCCAACATGACTGTGCACCAGTGCACAAAGCAAGGTCCATAAAGACATGGATGGGCGAGTTTGGTGTGGAGGAACTTGGCTGGCCTGCACAGAGTCCTGACCTCAACCTCAACCCGATAGAACAGCTTTGGGATGAATTAGAGCGGAGACTGCGAGCCAGGCCTTCTCGTCGAACATCAGTGCCTGACCTCACAAATGTGCTTCTAGAAGAATGGAAAAAAACACACTCCTAAACCTTGTGGAAAGCCTTCCCAGAAGAGTTGAAGCTGTTATAGCTGCAAAGGGTGGGCCAACTCCATATTAAACCCTACAGATTAAGAATGGGATGCCATTAAAGTTCATGCAGTAAAGGCAGGCGTCCCAAAACTTTTGGCAATATAGTGTATATCTGTTGGTCACACAAAGCTATTTTATGACTTCAGAAGACTCTTAATGTGAATTAATGTGAATAACTTTTATTATACATTTATATTGTTTTTTTGGTAAATTCAACATAAGAAAGAAATTCATATTTCATTCTTAGGTGAGCTAAGGTGCTTGTAAATTTTATATAATAAATTTAAGATGAATAAGAAGATATCATAACAGTCCTGACTTAAGTTTTTTTCTCAAATCTATTCGCATAATGAACAGAGTGCAGGCTCCAGAAAAGAAAAACTATAATAAAAAAATGTTTAACTGTAACTAATAAACCTTTGAGTTAGACCTGCTGTAAGCTCAGAGAAATTAATAAATTATATATGATTTTGTAGAAGCCATCAGCCCACATTGTTTCTTCTTATTATTATTATTTAAATAATCATGTTTGAAAGCAGAATTCCAGGTGGAAAAACGACATTATCCATGATTCCACAAAGATTACAGTTAAGTACACAGTCTTGCACCTTAGTTTTTTTGTCTGATTTCACTTTTTTTTTATTCAAATTAACGTTTGTAATGTTGTGATTCATCTTGTAGCTTGGTTCATTGCTTATAACTCTTTGATGAATACTTTGTTTTTAATTCCTGGGAAAAATTAATAGTAAAAATACTTCCAGAACCAAGTGGGCGGGCACTCTATTGTGATTGGTCATGTATTCCTTGCATGTATTTGACCATCAATAGTCAGTAACAGCAACGCAACAGAACCAAAGGCTAAAAACTAAGCTAACACTACTATTTTTCTATTTGCAAGCACTTTTATTTCCTTCAGGAAACACAAATCTAGTTTATTTTATTGAGAAGCACGTGAAACGTATATAAAAAAACATGAGTAATATTAAATGCCCATGGACAAGTACATGAACACACCTCAAAGCTCTCAGGTGGGACTTGTTTTGAGCTGATCTGAGAGCTGTTCTTACATTAGTCTTGCAATCTTTCTGCAAATGACTCTATTCGTTCCCTCAGCTGCGGTCCATTACCGTAAAAAACAACAATGCAATCTGTTGCCTTCCCTTGAACACTATACATGGTAATTTCATCAGCAAATAAACAGTTCTCTCTGCTTTGCTCTGGCCACAGACATGGACAGACTATTAACCCCTCGCTGACCCACCACTGCTGGAGAAGAGCTGCACTTAACCGTGAGATTCCCCCATATGGAGGTCAAATACCTTCAGGAGCTTCACCCCTTGTGTCCTCGAGTTCTCAACGAGACATTAGACAGACCATTTACATAGAATTTAATGCTATTATGGTAGAGGTCAGATTTCCAATGGCGTCATGAAAGTTGTCCATAGTCTTATGAATACAAGTGATTATTAGTGTATTCTATAAATGTTTGCTTTGGTCATTTTTCAGAATCAGAAATAACTTTTACACATACAAGGAATTTGTCTTGGTGACAGAAGCTTCCAGTGCACAGTCAGAATGACAGCGACAAAATTAAAATAAGTGGAAAAAAAAAAATTATATATATATATATATATATATATATATATATATATATATATATATATATATATATACAGGTCCTTCTCAGAAAATTAGCATATTGTGATAAAGTTCATTATTTTCCATAATGTAATGATGAAAATTAAACGTTAATATATTTTAGATTCATTGCACACCAACTGAAATATTTCAGGTCTTTTATTGTTTTAATACTGATGATTTTGGCATACAGCTCATGAAAACCCAAAATTCCTATCTCAATAAATTAGCATATCATGAAAAGGTTCTCTAAACGAGCTATTAACCTAATCTGAATCAACTAATTACACCTGCAAAAGATTCCTGAGGCTTTTAAAAACTCCCAGCCTGGTTCATTACTCAAAACCGCAATCATGGGTAAGACTGCCGACCTGACTGCTGTCCAGAAGGCCATCATTGACACCCTCAAGCAAGAGGGTAAGACACAGAAATAAATTTCTGAACGAATAGGCTGTTCCCAGAGTGCTGTATCAAGGCACCTCAGTGGGAAGTCTGTGGGAAGGAAAAAGTGTGGCAAAAAACGCTGCACAACGAGAAGAGGTGACCGGACCCTGAGGAAGATTGTGGAGATGGACCGATTCCAGACATTGGGGGACCTGCGGAAGCAGTGGACTGAGTCTGGAGTAGAAACATCCAGAGCCACCGTGCACAGGCGTGTGAAGGAAATGGGCTACAGGTGCCGCATTCCCCAGGTCAAGCCACTTTTGACCCAGAAACAGCGGCAGAAGCGCCTAACCTGGGCTACAGAGAAGCAGCGCTGGACTGTTGCTCAGTGGTCCAAAGAACTTTTTTCGGATGAAAGCAAATTTTGCACGTCATTCGGAAATCAAGGTGTCAGAGTCTGGAGGAAGACTGGGGAGAAGGAAATGCCAAAATGCCTGAAGTCCAGTGTCAAGTACCCACAGTCAGTGATGGTCTGGGGTGCCATGTCAGCTGCTGGTGTTGGTCCACTGTGTTTTATCAAGGGCAGGGTCAATGCAGCTAGCTATCAGGAGATTTTGGAGCACTTCATGCTTCCATCTGCTGAAAAGCTTTATGGAGATGATTTCATTTTTCAGCAGGACCTGGCACCTGCTCACAGTGCCAAAACCACTGGTAAATGCTTTACTGACCATGGTATTACTGTGCTCAATTGGCCTGCCAACTCTCCTGACCTGAACCCCATAGAGAATCTGTGGGATATTGTGAAGAGAAAGTTGAGAGACGCAAGACCCAACACTCTGGATGAGCTTAAGGCCGCTATCGAAGCATCCTGGGCCTCCATAACACCTCAGCAGTGCCACAGGCTGATCGCCTCCATGCCACGCCGCATTGAAGCAGTCATTTCTGCAAAAGGATTCCCGACCAAGTATTGAGTGCATAACTGAACATAATTATTTGAAGGTTGACTTTTTTTGTATTAAAAACACTTTTCTTTTATTGGTCGGATGAAATATGCTAATTTATTGAGATAGGAATTTGGGGTTTTCATGAGCTGTATGCCAAAATCATCAGTATTAAAACAATAAAAGACCTGAAATATCAGTTGGTGTGCAATGAATCTAAAATATATGAAAGTTTAATTTTTATCATTACATTATGGAAAATAATGAACTTTATCACAATATGCTAATTTTTTGAGAAGGACCTGTATATATATATGTATGTATGTATGTATGTAGGTATACAGGTATGCTATATTTCAATTACATATTCAAAAATGACTGACACTCAGAAAAGGTCTCTAAAAATTCCAAGAACAATAAATAAACAAACAAAGAAACAAATATGAATAAAATAAAACAACAAACAAATGCAAATAAATAAATATTATTAGCATTATTAATAAGAATAAATCATGTATATTTTATTATTACAAATAAATAAATCTTGCTTTTCATAATATTATTTCCAGCTGAATATTGTCTCTCACTTGGAAATAAGATGCATTATGAAAGTTACTTTGTTCATATTTCTTTACAGTCAAAAAAGAAAAGGTGGGAAGAGATTGTATCCATCAGGATTTTTATTTATTTTGTTACATGCACTAAAAATCATGCACAATATAGTTTTGCGTAGCCATACCTTCAGACTGACGACAGAACGCCAAGCCAATGGCCAAGGCCCGATTGACCGACATATAGAGCAACCAATCACAGTTTGTTTTGTTCCACGTCATGTTTAGGGGCGTGAAAATGTAAAGTGGATGCCCCTACGATGACAGATAGGCGTGTACAGTAACGTAACTTTATTTTAAAAATTGGGCTGGACAGGTGTGCGAGGGAGGGTGTTTGCTAATACAATGCTATCTCAGATATACAGTCACCTAAAGGATTATTAGGAACACCATACTAACACTGTGTTTGACCCCCTTTCGCCTTCAGAACTGCCTTAATTCTACGTGGCATTGATTCAACAAGGTGCTGAAAGCATTCTTTAGAAATGTTGGCCCATATTGATAGGATAGCATCTTGCAGTTGATGGAGATTTGTGGGATGCACATCCAGGGCACGAAGCTCCCGTTCCACCACATCCCAAAGATGCTCTATTGGGTTGAGATCTGGTGACTGTGGGGGCCATTTTAGTACAGTGAACTCATTGTCATGTTCAAAAAAACCAATTTGAAATGATTCGAGCTTTGTGACATGGAGCATTATCCTGCTGGAAGTAGCCATCAGAGGATGGGTACATGGTGGTCATAAAGGGATGGACATGGTCAGAAACAATGCTCCGGTAGGCCGTGGCATTTAAGCAATGCCCAATTGGCACTAAGGGGCCTAAAGTGTGCCAAGAAAACATCCCCCACACCATTACACCACCACCACCAGCCTGCACAGTGGTAACAAGGCATGATGGATCCATGTTCTCATTCTGTTTACGCCAAATTCTGACTCTACCATCTGAATGTCTCAACAGAAATCCAGACTCATCAGACCAGGCAACATTTTTCCAGTCTTCAACTGTCCAATTTTGGTGAGCTTGTGCAAATTGTAGCCTCTTTTTCCTATTTGTAGTGGAGATGAGTGGTACCCGGTGGGGTCTTCTGCTGTTGTAGCCCATCCGCCTCAAGGTTGTGCGTGTTGTGGCTTCACAAATGCTTTGCTGCATACCTCGGTTGTAACGAGTGGCTATTTCAGTCAAAGTTGCTCTTCTATCAGCTTGAATCAGTCGGCCCATTCTCCTCTGACCTCTAGCATCAACAAGGCATTTTCGCTCACAGGACTGCCGCATACTGGATGTTTTTCCCTTTCACACCATTCTTTGTAAACACTAGAAATGGTTGTGCGTGAAAATCCCAGTAACTGAGCAGATTGTGAAATACTCAGACAGGCCCGTCTGCCACCAACAACCATGCCACGCTCAAAATTGCTTAAATCACCTTTCTTTCTCATTCTGACATTCAGTTTGGAGTTCAGGAGATTGTCTTGACCAGGACCACACCCCTAAATGCATTGAAGCAACTGCCATGTGATTGGTTGATTAGATAATTGCATTAACGAGAAATTGAACAGGTGTTCCTAATAATCCTTTAGGTGAGTGTATGTACAATAACAGTCAAAAAAGAAAAAAACATTATGGTGTCCAAAAATCTATTTCAATAGTACATTGGGTTTCATTTGTTGACATACTATAATACAATATATTGTTAGTCTCAAACTTCTTCATGTGAGTAGTAATATAGATCCGTAAATAAGGCTCATGTACCCTAATGGTCTGGTGGTAGAACTTTTGTTAAGCATGTCAGAGGTTTATTAATTAATTTTTCTCATTAAACCAAAGATGTTCATCAGTGATTGTATATCAAGAGCAGGGACTGAAACGTTCGTCTGTGTGAAGAATGAGCCACAAGAGAACACTGTTGCCTTCCGCCACTGATAACAGCGGCAACTATATTTTTTTTTACCTGACTCTATTTACATATGTGACCTTAAAGGAATCCAAAAGTAATCAGATTACATTACTTTCATACAGTAGTGCTTGGATTTATGTTACTTTTTAGTATTTTGTAACTGTAACGGAATACATTTTAAAAGTAACCCTCCCTACCCTGGTCAACTGAGAGGTTTCATTTGTATTAGGTTCCAAAAAGTGGTGGGGACAATATCGACCCTGACAAAAAGTGGTCCCACCAGTAAATTACGCCTATGGACGTGGATTTAATAAATGACTCATTCAAGAATGTTGTGCAAGTGTCCTGCAACAATGTCCCTGCGGACTTCACATACTTTTGAAAATCCAGCGTTTGGCTGATCCTAATAGGCACTCATTGTCACACTTGTAAACATGACAGCTTGCTTTTTCCAAGAGGTGGTTTGGCATTGCGACGGATTTGTTTCCAGGTGGTCCATTAAAGAACGCGACACACACGTCTCCAAATCCTGTAGAATTCAACCAATCAGATGGCAAATTTGAAAGTGTTTCCCGTTTTGTGTGGGTAACATCTGATGCTGAGACTATGCACAATATGACAAGGAGTGTGTATTAGTAAACAAGATCAATTTAAAGTCATCTATGATAAAAAAAAAAAGAAGCAAAACACTCACTCATGCACGGCCTCCTTTTGTATCTGCCCATGAGTAAACTGTCATATAGTCATGCAAACAGTCAGTGTTTTGTCACATATATCTCCATAATTACATAATACATGTCATGGCTCTTTAATTTCTGCCTGGATTCTGATGGTTTTATTGGTGCATGTGTTTGATGGGTTTAGCAGCATGCACAGCCATGTCTCTGCAGGGTCTCAGCCTGCGTGTGTGTGTGTGTGTTTGACAGGCAGGGGGCCTCTATAAGCCCCTCTCAGGAGCCCAGGCTGATCTGGCTAAGCTAACGGGACAATCCAAAGTGCTCTCTCTCCCTCCCTGACCTCCCTCCTTCACTCTCCACAGTTACTTTGCTAGTAGCAAACTAATTAAGCCGAACAAGCTCGCATCGCCAGTGCCTCTGAGGTGAGATTTACGGAATAATCCTGTGCGGAACAGCGTTCTCGCTGTGTGGCCCCGGCGAGCGGCTCTGCCGCATGAAGCCACAGGAACACCATTGTCCTACCGCCCGCTATAATGCTAATTTATTCCTTATTGTGCTCTGATTACTCATAAACATACTCATATTGAGAGGCTTTTGTATCCAGCGGTGTCACAGCTCACTCTTTGTAGAGCGCATGTAAAGCTCTCATCTACATAATTAATCAGCACTCCAAATCCTCCTTTTCCATTGGGTTTTGTGATCTTAACACGGGACATAATCAGGGCAACATCTGTTTCGGTCTCATCAGCACAAAAGCAAGTGTTTTCAAATGTGAATGTGTCAAGGAAATGAACTTGGGTGTGTGTTTACGGTGCCAGATCTCAAAATATTGTCATTTGGGCAGCTGACATGATATCTGGGACGGCAAATTATTATAAATGGCATTTTCAATAAGTATTACCTAATTATTATGTGTGTAGCTTGTATAACCTCATCTTAAAATGTTAGTCAGTCAAAAGAAAATACATATTGTCATCTTCTACTCATCCTGATGACTCTTTCAAATCTTATTTGCACTTAAACATTAAACCTCAAGATGCTACACAGCAGATTGTACATCAATAATGCCAAATGTCATTTGTTTATATGCGTCTCGTAACCGATTACACTACATTTGAACACAAGTGCTCCAGCAAAAAAGGAAAGCGTAAAGGAAGATTTTCATATTTTCGTCACACAAAAACGTATGGCCTCTAAAGACTTGGTTTATAGCAGTGGTATTCAAATGGCGGCGCGAGGTCCAGTTCCGGACCCCGGCTTGGTTCCAACGGGAACATAACTGCACCATTTTCCGTTTCTACAGATAAAAGTGAGCAGCACGTCAAATCAACTGAGCAGTTTACATCACATGTGCTCAGGGCTGTTTATGGTAATGAATTTTCAGAGCTACATCCTCTAATATTTTGAACTACAGCCAAACGCACTTCATTTAAACCCTTTCCACTCCGTGCACGTTGCTTCTCTCCCCCACTAAAGACGTAAAGCACCACATTAACTCTTTTACCAGCCATTGACAGACATTTCTATCATTTGTGAGAAAGCGTTTCCTCGCTTTTTTTCACTGTTATGCGGTAGGGGGTGCTATTACGCATCTTCTGAAAGAGTACAGAATCAAAACACATGCGAAGAAAATGCAGAAAAAAGCGATCTCATAAGTAATCATATGCATATGTAAAATAGCACAATGAAATGTAAAATGAAATGGCGACCCATGACGAGCTATAGGACTGTGCAAGCATTAGGGTTGTTGATGGACTCGATCTACTCCACCTATGTTTTGATCATCGTTCTGAATCCGATCTGATCTGGATGTAGTCTAGACAAAAACGTGAAATTCTCGGCTTTTTGCTCAGAATGTTGCTTTTTTATGAAACTTACCCACATTCAAGTGTTGATAAAAACAGGTGTTTTGTTTAAAAGCAGAGAGTCTGTTCTGTCTTTTGATATATTGCATGTTCAAATATTCTTACAAACAAATATTCTGGGTGCCATGACATTTTTGTGAAAATGATCAAAAACATTGGCGGTGGCTGGCAACTTTTTTTAAAAACACTGGTGGGGAAAGAGTTAAGAGCTGTAGATGTAACAACAGTAGCAGAAACACGGTGAGCAGCAAAATGGACACTTTTGCTAAAACGCTGCAGAAAACAAGAATGTAGCACATACAATTATTTTTATCTATAATATAGTGCCTTTTTGACAGTGACAAGCGAGTTGCCAGACCTGACTTTCCATAACAACAAGAAAAATGTGAGATGGTGGTCCAGTGGGTTAAACCATGGAACTGATATGCAGAAGGTTGCTGGTTCGATCCCAGCAGTCACCACCAGTGTGTCCTTGAGCAAGGCACTTTACTCCATGTTGCTCCAGGGGATTGTCCCTGTACGAAGGGCACTGTAAGTCGCTTTGGATAAAAGCATCTGCCAAATGCATAAATGTAAATGTAAATGTAAATGTAAAAATGGAGACGGTGCCGGCAGATAGACTAAACAGCAGTAGCAGGTCTTCAAATGGACTTTTGTTAAGTCTAAAATATGCCGCAAACCGCGCATCATCCAACCGGAGCTCCTGGACTAAATTATTGTAAGCACAATACTGTTTTCTTCCTCGTATAATGTCATGCACCCAGAAAGGTCATTGTAAACCAACATTCTCCTCCCCATTAACTTTAAAAGCCAATGCAAGAGCCAACTTTCTCTTTTCTCGACATTTTGTATCTCTGCACCGCACAGCACTCTTGTTGCGGCTGTTTTTATTGCAACAATAGACGCCCTCGGATGCTATTTAGAACCAAACGCTGACAGCTTTTTTTTGAGCTCTTGTCAACTTTTTATTGTCAAAAAAAGACGTTAAGTGTGAACACAGCCTTAGCCGTTTTGTTTGTCCCCATACATTTAGCATTATTAATCAGCATATTAAGAGCATTTCATAATAAACAATTTATTATTTAGAGATGGCAAGGGAAAACAAATACTTTTTAAAATTATTCTTATTATTGAAATTACTAGTTAATATTAGTTGTTTTGTGCTCATGATGAGGGTTTTGATTATTAGATTATGTACGTTGTTTGTTTTTAGTAGTTTATTACTTTGAGAAAATAAAAAAATGGTCAAAATATAAAAATGGTCCACATTTTCTTAAGAGATAAACCCTGCACCCCCAGTATGTTTTCTCAGTCCCAAGACCTGTACCATACACATAAGGTGTCTAAATGTAAACATACTACTAATAATAATATTAGCCTGATAAAACATCTAATCTTCCTTTTTTATATTCATATCCAGTTAGGGAGATACATTTCCTTTTTTTGTAAATACGGGTAAAAATTCATAAACATCACTGCTTTTGTCTCTCAGGACCCAATATTCTCATCTTTGATGACTATTTTGACTGTTTAGGATTTTTAAGTATTGTCCGGACCTCCATTGGGAAGGACATATAGAGACGGGATCTCTTGGAACTTTAATTGAACACCACTGGTTTATAGTATCCATGCTTTTATGATGGGGTTTATTTGTTCATTTTTGGAGTTTTCGCGGGTATTTTTTTACTATATGGAAAATAGCAGGTCAGTTATTGTGCAAAACATCTCCACAGAAAAAAAGAAATGGATTTGGTGCATCACATGAGTGACCATTTTCCTTTTTGGGTGAACTATTCCTTTAAAGGATTAGTTCACTTCAAAATGAAAATGCCCTGATATGTTACTCACCCCAAGTTTTTTGGAGGAAAACATTCCAGGATTTTTCTTTACAAAATGGTTTTCAATTGCAACCAAAATGTTGAAGGTCCAAATCAATGCAGTTTCAAAGGGCTTTTAAGGGCTTCAGAGACCTTCAACATTTTGGTTGCAATTGAAAACCATTATGTGACGAAAAATTCTGGAAAAATAATGTTTTCCTCAAAAAAACGTTTACACTGAAGAAAGAAAGACATGAACATCTTGGATGAGATGGGGGTGAGTAAAATATCCGGAAATTTTCATTTTGAAGTGAACTAATACGTAAATTTTATTTCTGATGTTCAAATGTCCTATTTGTTCAACTACTCTAGGAAGAAAGAAAAAAAGAAAGAAAGAAAGAAAGAAAGAAAGGAAAGAAAGAAAGAAAGGTACCTGTAAGTATCTGTGTATGTGCCAGGAGGCCTGTTTCCCATCATTGACTGCCTCCACGGTGGTATTGGCCAGACCGGCCACATCGCCCCCAGCGAACACCCACGGCTCACTAGTCTGCATGCTCTCTGGGTCCAGCTCAGGAAGCCCCCATCTGTTTAACCTGATGGGAGCCATGGCCTCGATCACTGCAGAGAGAGAGAACTGATAAAGGAAAGGGTAAATTCATGAGAGGAAAGAGGTAACATGGAAAAAGACCTGCGGAAAAGGAAAAACCTGATAGACTGGAAATGGCAAGAAAATAATATGAAGTCACTGACAAGACAAATGGCGAGAGGTTTTTTTCCCCCACTGGCGTTTCTTTTTCTTTTTGCGAGCTTAATGTAACATCTCCTGGTGCATTTCATTCACTGTTAGTAACGTTAGCAGGAAGATACTCTGTCAAACTGATCTACATTCTGAAATGACCACCCCTCCTCTCTCTTGAACACACACCATCCATCTTCTAAAGGCACGGCTGCTCGACATGGACTGCGTCCTACATTTATCAATGAAAAAAATTCCAAATACAGATCTAAGGACAGGAGACCCAAGATTTATTGCACATTATGAGGATTACTAAGGACAAATGAAACTCCTCTCTCTCCTTATTGAGTCAAAAAGTCTGCTGCATATCAGATAATGTTACTGAATCACAAATGACAGAATGATATCATCCATGGAAGAATTTCATTAATTAATGTGACTTTATACAACCTGAAATGATAGAAATAAATGATAAATTATTGCAAAGTGTTTAATAAAATATAATTAATATAATATAATATAATAAAATAAAATAAATATTTAATATAATATAATATAATTAATATAATATAATATAATATAATATAATATAATATAATTAATATAATATAATATAATATAATATAATATAATATAATATAATATAAATATAATATAATATAATATAATATAAATATAATATAATATAATATAATATAATATCGAGTCAACTGCCAAGGTATACAAACAAGGGGATTGTAAATCTTCTGGTGGAATGAGTGGTTTATTATTGTATTATATTATATTATATTATATTATATTATATTATATTATATTATATTATATTATATTATATTATATTATATTATATTATATTATATTATATTATATTAGTGTGTGAAGTCACATCCATGATGATTTCAGATAGACTAGCATTTTTAAATATTAGTTTTCATAAACAGTCTTGATGCCCTTCAGAGAGCATTTGTGTTGTGACCGTGACTGTTTACACAGTATATCAGAATCTTATATCAGAATCCCTTTAATAAGAGACAGCAACAAGAACACACACCGACAATCAGATTTCCCAAACATTAAAAATTCGAAATTCCGTATAAACCCCAAACACCAGAGCCCAACCAATACTTCTAAGTAACAATAAATTGAGTTTTCCCTCTTCCTCCTCATAACTAAGCTTTCGATTTTCTTTCGGGCGATTAAAGAGACAGACTGAAAGAAGTGATGTTAAGAACAAAGTTGTAATATCCTCCAGTAGGCTGGCAGGTCAGTTCAAAGACGGAGAGGAAGAGAGATTGGCTCCTTCACTTGACACTGTGCCTGGTGTCCTGATCGTCAACACTTTCTCTTGTTCTTCGTCTCTATTATTTTTCCCCCTTTATCTCCCTCTAATGTCTAGAGTTGTCTGCAATTGCCTAGACCTCTTCAACAGCCTCACTTATCCTATTTCAACACACACACACACACACACTAACAGTGAGTTGTTTTTCTTTCTCTCCTGTCCGCTGTGGAGAGCTAGTAGAGTGTGTCAGGCCTCTCATAGCCCTCAGAGATCATTCTTAAGTAAAGCAGCAACTCGCTCACTCTCTCTCCTCCACACACTCTACCCATGGGCATTCTCCTCACTGACAGATGCAAATTGCAAAGGTCCATTAAGCAGAGGAATCCACACTGGATAAAGGAGAGGACGGGGATTGTGGACCAGCACACTAGGATAGTGGCTGATTCCACCAGAATGACTTCCCATTGATCTTTGCTGCAATGGCACAATTTTCAGTTAGCTAGTAAGTTAGCGAAACAAACCATTTTTTATTCTTGTTAATCAAATCAAGGAATGCTCTGGGTTAGAATTTAAAGGGATAGTTCACAGAAAAATAAAAATTCTATCATCCTTTACTCTCTAGTACCAAACCTGTATGCTGTGGAACACGAAAGTTGAATTTGTTGAAGAACTGCTCACTTATATATAATTATTTTTTAAATTTTAAATGTAGTTGTGTTTTTTGTTGTGTTTAATTATAGTTGTTGTTTATTCATTTTATTTTGTTGTTTGTTTGTTTGTTTTATTTTGTTGTTTATTTATTTTATTTTTGTGGTTTATTTAATTTGGATGTTTTATAATTATTGTATTTTGTTGTTTATTTATTTTATTTTGTGGTTTGTTTATTTATATTGTTGTTTTGTTATTATTATGGTATGCTGTTGTTTATTTATTATTTTATTTTGATGTTTATTTATTTTATGTTGTTGTTGTTTTATGTTTTATTTATTTGTTTGTTTGTTTGTGGTGTTTTATTATTTTATTTTGTTGTTTTTATTTTGTTGTTTGTTTATTTATGTTGTTGTTTATTTTATTTTGTTGTTTTTTATTTTATTTCATTTAGACATTTTTTATTGTATTGTTTTTTATGACAAGCACATATTTTTTAACATGGAACCGTAAAAGCACTTTTTTTTGTTTGTTTGTTTGTTTGTTTGTTTGTTTCCAAACAATATCTAGGCAACATCAATGTGACGCACAGAATCAAGACTTGCTTTACATAAAATGCATTCATAATTTTTTTGTTTCGTTAGTATACTGGTGCTGACAATCATGATGGCCAAACATCACTAATTAATTAATACTGATTACTATTGTTACGATCAATATTTACTATACTAATCACTTCACTACAGCGGTGGTTCACTCCCAAAATGGGATTTGGAAGATACAGATTTTTCTTAAAAAACAAACTAAATATTGGTCTAGTCCTCACACAATGCAATCATATGACTTCAGAAGACCTTGAAAACAAACCACTTTTATGGTGCATTTTTGGAGCTTGACAGTCCCCATTCACTTAGAAGCAGCAAATAGATTTTGCAAAACAAAGTTATTTGAGATTGGAATGGCATGAGGGTGAGTAAATAATGACAAGATTTTAAATAATTCTCAATCTGTTCTAATTTACTGGTGTTTCAGTGTGTGAAGCCTTGTTTTTGACTGTCAAGCTCAAATGCAAGTTGCTGTTCAGTCTTGTGCAGGAGAAAGCAAGCAGCTCATTACCACTGATGGAGTGTGATTAATGGAATGCTGATGTTTGAATATTCGGCCGACCGGGTGGATGGGGGCGGAGCCTTTGCTGGAGTGACAGTAGCCGCGTGCAGAACACTCCATCACAATCCAGCCGCTCTCCCCCACAAAGAAGAGATGGGGAAAAAAGAAAATGGAAAGAAAAAACAGCCAAGTGTGGCGAGGGATCAAATCATCTGTTAGCTCCAGTGGGCAGGCCCGCTAGATTACCAGCCAACTTTTCTAGCCATGTCAGCTGTTCTGGTACCAGCCCTGGTCGGCCGTGGCCAGACCAATCTGACGAGGCACTTGAGTGGGCAAGTAATTCATATTTCCTAAATGAAAGAACACAGATAAAAAAATAAATAAAAAAAAACACCATCCCTCAGCATTTTTTTGCAAAACTAAGTGAAGGTGCGGTGTGGACGGAACTGAGGCAGTTGCTTGTGTTATAAAACGCAATTTCTGAAATGTACTGCAGAAGTACACTAAGACGACAATAAAACACAAATAGGGACTGAGATGAACACAGGCATGTATGAACAAGACAGTCTGATTACATTAACTAAAAGACAGCGGCACGCACAACTTCCACTAACCTCCCCAAAATCTCTTTTGCGAAATTACAATTGCTGGCTTTCGGTCAAGTACACCATTTCCTGCTCCTGCTAAGAGGTGATTTGGTGTGCTTTAATTAACCTTGTAGACTAATTGCTAATAAGGATAACCCTCTCCTGCTGGGCAGACATTGCCTGATGTTTAACATGTTGCACAGATGCTGTGAGCAGGTCGGACATTGTACAATAGTGCTAATAATACTTTTGAAACAACCAGAGGTGCTAAATTCAAGGTGAGGACAAACAACTCCGATTACACGCAGGGAAAATTAAGAAATTATAGGACCAAAAAGGGGCAAAATGTTAGTCTATCCATGCATACTAGCATTACTGTGATGTTTGCAGAATAAATATACATGTATATTTAATAAAGCTTTCTATGAAGCCTGTATAATGCATTATAAAGCTTATCAGTTGTTTTTGTAGTATATTAATTGCAACCACACTATATTATTTATTCATCATTAAACCATTCATGTAAAATGCCTTAAAACACACAACTATACTAATGTATTATACTAAACATGAATAGGTCACAAAAAATAAGCATGCATATGAATAATGTTACAGTTTTAAACAAAAACTGTAACATCCAAATGGATGGCTGGACCCAAGGTTTCCCAGCAGAACATTGCCCAAAGCATCACACTGCCTCCGCCGGCTTGCCTTCTTCCCATAGTGCACTGTTTGATCAGACCACACGGGCCAGCCTTCGCTCCCCATGTGTATCAATGAGCATCGGCCGCTCGTGACCCTGTCACCGGTTCACCACGTTCCTTCCTTGGACCACTTTTGATAGATACTGACCACTGTAGACCGGGAACACCCCACAAGAGCTGCAGTTTTGGAGCCGTCACAATTTGGCCCTTCGCTCAACTCCTTATGCTTGCCCATTTTTCCTGCTTCTAACCAAACCTTCCACACAAGTCCTGAAAACTGAAGCCAACGTGTCTCGATTGAACATAGACAATCAATGGAACTCGATGGAACATAGACAATCAAATTACACTCCAAATTAATTTTTTCCAAAGATAGTTTCTGTCATTTTAGGCAGTTTTTATCATGCTGATGTTAGTTCAAGTGTTCATTCTTTAAATAAGTTTGGTTTTAGTCAGTATTTGATGCTTTAAAAATGGGGGTGTGATGTCATGATTGACAGCTGAGATTGACAGCTTCTCTGAGAGTCACTGAGGCACTAATGGACCTTTTTCGGGAACGTAGGGGCGGAGATTGGAGCTTTAACTTTAATTTCTTGCTGATTAGGCGGGAATGTGGGCAGGACCTTGATATCGCGGCTCATCTTCGTGCTCACTACTGCGCAGACTCGAGACCCAAAATGTCAGCACTAAATTTGAACACTGGCTGCTTCACTTACATCAGGGGTGTCCAATCCTACTCCTGGAGGGCCACTGTCCTGCAGAGTTTAGCTCCAACCCCAATTAAACACACCTGTACCAGCTAATCAAGGTCTTATTAGGCACACTAGAAACTTTCAGACAGGTGTTGAGGCAAGTTGGAGCTAAACTCTACAGGACAGTGGCCCTCCAGGACCGACTTTGGACACCCCTGACTTACATCAACGGAAGAGAGTGAAGGCACATTGTCCATCTTTTTTTACAGTCTATGCTTCTAATACATCAACTTTGAGGACAAAATTTTCATTTACTAATATATCCCACCCATTGAGATCCCACGAGGTGAGATCTTGCATGGAGCCCTAGTCCGAGGGAAATTGACAGTCATGTTTAGCTTCTTCCATTTTCTAATGATTGCTCCAACAGTGGACCTTTTTTCACCAAGCTGCTTGGCAATTTCCCCGTAGCCCTTTCCAGCCTTGTGGAGGTGTACAATTTTGTCTCTAGTGTCTTTGGACAGCTCTTTGGTCTTGGCCATGTTAGTAGTTGGATTCTTACTGATTGTATGGGGTGGACAGGTGTCTTTATGCAGCTAACGACCTCAAACAGG
>CM042260.1:32994072-33049072 GCA_023566225.1 Romanogobio albipinnatus | reverse complement strand
TCCAACCGGGAGGAGGCCCCGGGGAAGACCAAGGACACGCTGGAGGGACTATGTCTCCCGGCTGGCCTGGTAACGCCTCGGTGTCTCCCCGGAAGAGCTAGAGGAAGTGTCTAGGGAGAGGCATCTCTGCTTAGACTGCTGCCCCCGCGACCCGGCCCTGGATAAAGCGGAAGAAGATGGATGGATAATATTTCACAATTTTACTATATTTGTGATCAAATAAATGCAGTGTTGGTGAGCATAAGAGATTTCTTTTAAAAACCTAGCAACTTTTGAAGGGTACTCTATAACCAAAATAATTCTCACTGGCGTTGCACCAGATATGTTCCTGATACACATGTACCATTTGCAGCTGATGAAACAGCGGGCTTTAGTTTTAGACAATTTGTTGTGTTACTGCAGGCTGGTCAGTGAGTAAACTCATAGCGTGGGTGGGATGAATCTCATTATCGTGAATTCATGTGATCTCCAGTCAGCTCTGGAGTCTGGACACTACAGTTTCTCAGTGACATTACACCTTGTTTTTTTAATGCAACCCTAATTGAAAATCATAGCGGGTCTGCCCTTTAGCAGCGTGATCTAATTAGTGTACTTCAAAATCATGTCAGAAAAAGTTCTGGTCTGTCATCAGCCATGAACACATTGTATATTGCAGCCCACCAATAATTAGCAGGTCTGCTGATTACAGTTATTAAATGATTGAATTGTAACAATTTAACAACTGTTAACTGAGTTCATTTAACTACTTGAATGGCATGCTGTGATCACAAGTACCTGACCGTGCCTATCAGTACTAGAGACCAACCAGCAGTGTTGGGCAGTAGATAGCTACAAGTAGCGACGCTACTAGCTTAACCACATTTTTTGGTAGCTTGTCAGTAGCTCAGTTACTTTTAAGGCTACGTGTCCACTAAAGCGTTTTTAGCCGGCTGAAAACGCTCGTCGCTCTGTGGAAAACGCCTCGCTGTGGGCACTTGAGAGCATTTTGGCAGCGCAGTGTTTTTATCAGTTGAGACTCTTTGCTTGTTATGATACGGAATATTCGCGGAAGTGTTACTAGCATCTCATTTCACAGATAGTTTGTTTCTGTATTGATTCTATATAAAAATGCTGATGCAATGTAAAGTATTTGCTTTGGCTCTTTTTTAAAATGATTTTGTTCCGTTATACTGCTTGTTGTCATCTGTTGACGTTGTACAGTACAAGCAGAATGTGGCGGTTGGTTGGTGTTGTATTTGTCCCGCCCCTCCTGTGACAGTAATGAGCGCTGCGTTTTACTCAAAGTTGAACATTCTTCAATTCTCGGCGACCGGCAAAAAAACGCTGAGCGCTTGAGCGTGAAATACTTGCGGCGTTCAAACGAAATAATTGAAAATAATTGAATATGCCAGCCAGCTGCGTGAAAAAACGCTTTGGTGGACACACGGCCTAAAACAGTGTAGCTTCTCCAGTAGCTAACTACTTTATCCAGCAAGTAGCGGTGCAGCGTGACCAAAAGCTACACTCCGTTTTGGGTTCTGATGAGTTATGAGCCAGTAATGAGCGAAGCTGAGCATTGTTACGCTCTATGCCAGTGTGCTCCACTCAAAAGCAAACACTCCACTCATGAACCGCAATATGTCAGAAGACATGGAGTGGGTCAGAAATGATTTTGACCACTTGTTTTGTAGAAAGCCTTTCTTTAAAGTATCTTAATTTGAATCAATGTTTCATCAGCCCGGATTTAATAAATAAGAATAAATAAGAAGCAAATGGGCTATAGCAGACATGACATGGAGGTGCTGGCGCGATCATTTGCATTGCATAAATGAACCGAAACGCAGCGTATAGGGTATTTACCTCACAGACATGAGAAATGTGTGTGTGTGTATAGAAAGCTTGAAATGTCGACTTTTAAACAAAACAATTCTAAATGAAAAGAAAATAGGCAAGCAAAGCGCACCGTTCACATGAGCAGCTCATGATTGACGTATCAGAGTGGTTCTGTTCAAAATGCTGAGCGCTTCAAAATCTCTGCGTGTGCTGTGGGTTTAACCAGCAATTTTAGACTAATCCTGACTCCTGAGTATTTAATTTAAGTTGCAAACATTTTGTTCTTGCACTGATGTTAAATTTGTAGCAATTTTGCACTTTGACAGCCAGTTTGAGATGTTTTAAATACAAAAATATATTATATCTTAGATATAGATTTCTTTTTAAATACAAGCACTTTGTTTTAAGGGTCCATTTATAAGACACAAACCACACAAAACTACTGACGTTTTAATATGATCCAACTTAATGGATCTGTGAGTTCATTGGTGATATGTTGAGTTTACATTGCTGGTGAAGTGTAAAGCATGATCAGGAATATTGTCCAGCAAGCAGGGCAGTCAGTTAACTTGTAAAGGGAATTTTGATCGTGCAATTATAATTTAACCAGTGATATCTCAAAACGTAAAATAGGCTAACTTACATAACCAATGTGACAACCTACTTGCACAGGGAGCGTGCTGGGGACTATTTTCAGACACTGTGTAATATCATTGCGCACCCATGGTACGGCAGCAAAGTTCCTTGATTATTATGAGAGAATAGTTCCTAGCCATATCGGCCTAGAAAATTGCAACTTCGTCGGTCTTAGTATACGATGTAAATACAGAAGAGTTCAGTTTTAAATAGGAAAAATATCGAAACTCTTTAGTCATTTTTTGAGTGAGATGCTAACAGTCTAATCAGATTCAATGATCTATGCTAAGCTATGTTAAAAGTGCTACCGCCAGACCCGGAGATCGGCTGAATGGATTCGAAAACGGTAAAACTCTAGGGGAGTAGGAAAATGAGCCTATTTTCAAAAATGTTCCTTTAACAATTATTCAGTTATTTGTAACAATGTAATTGTAAAAAAGAAAATAAGAAAAATAGTTTCAATGTAGCTAGCTTCTTTTTGATAGTAACTTGTAATGTAGCTAACTAAGGGTAGCTTGAATGTAACTTAACTACTTTAACTTACAAGTAGCTTGTAAAGCTACAGTTACAGAGTAGCTTGCCCAACACTGCCAACCGTTGAACACAATTCAGTTTACCAGAGGGATTACACTAGAAAAAAACAAAAAACAAGTACAGTAATTAACGGCCGAAATAAATGCAGTGCGTTTCACACACTGCTATTGGTCATGGTTCAGGGACTTGGCGAACAGATAATTATATGGTTGAAATGAAGATGGTGACTCTGACGCTGGTGACTCTCACTCTAATGGACGCACAGTCTCTCTCTTCACCCTGTAATCACGTCACTAAGACTGGCGTCCAGGAATAATTTTGAGTTGTAACTGTGCAGTAATGACTTGCGTTTGCTCCCAGAGGGCTGCCTGCAGGAGCTCAATGCTAATCCATTCGCACTCTGTTTTAAGAAGATTTCCATTTGGTAACAGCATCAAACTCATTCAAAGCCATTCATCACCACAATACCAGCAAAGACAAACACATAAAATCTTAACACTATTACAGCAACACACCAGTTGTTGCCTTGAAGTGTTGAAGGAAAAAAGTATGGAGGGCCATTTCTACCATAGTGTGAAATAAAGTTTAGAACAAAAACTAAAGTAACGTTGTGTGATGATATATAGCTGTGTGACATTTAAAGATATGAAGTCACAATTGTAAGATATATCACAATCACAATACACCAAAATTACTAGAAATGAAGAAAACTTTTAATTGTGAGATGTAGTCACAGATATGAGAAATAAAATACAAATTGTGATATATAAATTTGCAGTTGAGATCATGAGAAATAGTCATAATAATAATTTGGTAACACTTTAGTTTAGGGTCCAATTCTCCCTATTAACTAGTTGTTTATTAGCATGCATATTACTAGGATATTGGCTTTTTATTAGTACTTATAAAGCACATATTAATGTCATATTCTACATCTCTTAATACTACCAAATACCTAAACTTAACAATGACCTTACTAACTATTAATAAGCAGTCATTTGGAGTTTATTTAGGAAAAAATTGAGGAGTTAATAGTAAGAATTGGACTTTACTCTAAAGTGTGACCAATATTCTTTTTATAAAAATGTAAATGTTCAATGTAAATTAAATTATCTGTCATTATATAATGTGTTAATGACTTAATTAAAGGTGCAGTATGTAGTATTTTTGCAGTAAAATATCCAAAAAACACTAGGTCACTGTTATATATTTTGTTCAGTTGAGTACTTACAATATCCCAAATGTTTCCAACTATTTGTAAATCGTGAGAAAATTGTGATTTAAACCAAGGGACCGGGACGTGTGAGGGAGTCGCCTGTCAATGGCGTCATATCGGCGTTACCCTCGGTTTCCGCTTTTACTGCCGTAGAAACCATGACAACAGACGTGGACACCTGCATAACGTCTCCCGGCGCGCTCTTGTAGTTTCGTTCAAACATTATGGACCATGGCAAGCAGACTTTGGAACAAAATGAGAAATCAAAAGAGGATCGGTATCGACGTGGTGTTTTCGAGATGACGAGAGCTTCGCAACAAACTTCGACTTGACAGAGATGCCGTTCTCGCATGTGCTTTATTAGACAGATGAGCAAATGTACATAAAACAATGTTATGTTGCTCAACACGATGAATTATTACAATGTCATCAGTATGATGTTCTAATGTTAATGTAGCTTATACTGCAAGTCTCATACAGCCAACAAACTAACACACAGAATAACATTATAACTTTCAACACACTCAAATGCAGTTTAGATAGTGTAGACCAAATGAAACAACATTGAGTTTCCTCACAATTTTAATTTGTCAAATACTCTGACCTGTATGAGTAGTAATTCAGCACTTGCGGGTAGTTCGGTAGAACGAAATGTCCTCATTTATTTATATCCCCCGGGACTCGTGCGTGTGGCACTGATATATGTCTCTTATTAGTAATCGCGCCCTGCTTAATACCACAGTCATGTTAAAAAACATGAATGCAATCACTCATCCATAAACATTATTAGATCCATCGTTATGACGACAAGTTCCATGATTCCACGCTCATTCACTGCGTCATCAATCTACACCTTTGTTATTGTTTTAAAGAGGTTAGCGACCACTAGTGGCGAAAAAATACATAGTGTAGCTTTAAAGAAAGCTTTTTAATAATATCATTATCAACATGTACCATATGCAAATTGTAAAAGTAATTAACCCTGACCAGTAATTCAATTATATTGATTGTTGTAACAAAACACATTATATTGCTTTTAATATTCAATTATATTCATTTAATTACTATGTTAATAATTATTATATTAATAATAATACATAATATAATATGCAATAATATTATACTAAAGGGGGTTTAATGCTATTTCATGCATTCTGACTTATTTACACTGTTAAAAAATTGGATTCTCATGCTAAACATGGCCAAAATAAAATAAAATAAAAAAAACAAGTTGTACGTATAACAAAGTATTTCTGTGCCAAATACACTCCTTCAGGATTCAAACAAGTTTCGCAAAGTTTTTTTTTTCCCCGAGTATGGCCCTGTATGATGTCATAAAGGGTGGATTTCCTTGTATGGGCGCAAGAGCAAGAGCAAGAGCGTGTCCATCAACGAGCTTCGTTCGTGTTACAGGAGCGGTCGCCAGCGCTGTCATTTTGTGTTTAGACCACGAAATCAACAATATCACTAAAGAATTGTGTTTCTGGTTGAGGGAAAGATAGCCTTATTCAGCTTCCCCAAAAAAAACAGGAAACAGTGGATGCAGTTTGTGTTTCTGGAGTAGCAACGGAGTTCTGCAAGTGTGTTTGTTTGTTCCCGGTCATGAGTCGAAACCACAGGAGTTGAGTGAAACTGCATCAAAAGTCTGTGTTTTGTTGGCAATCGGCGCGTAAGTGCATATGATGTAAACAACACAAATGTATAGTGAATCAAAAGTTATCCAGGTATAATGCCATGATGTGTGTGTGTGTGTGTGTGTGTGTGTGTGTGTGTGTGTGTGTGTGTGTGTGTGTGTGTGTGTGTGTGTGTGTGTGTGTGTGTGTGTGTGTGTGTGTGTGTGTGTACTTGTGAATCTTTAGCTCGGCCCACTGCACGCCTGCGCAAGCTCGGCTGTTTCCGTAAAGAATCGCTACAATTGAAATAAAGTGTTACTCAAAATGTTACTACTGATTACTGATTTCCAGACTTTCTGTGATAAGAAGGGAGTGGATTAGCAGGGGCCTGAGATAGTTGGTCAAATTAACCCTTGTACACTTCACTACTTAATCAGAGAACAAGACAGCCAAGCTAATTCACCCTAAATCAAATGAATAAATCCCTGAAACAACACTAACAACATGGGCCTCATCCATTTGGAAATGGCAGCCGTTCAGGGCACTGATGGGTTTACTTACAGCATAATGAGCCCGAGTCCAATTCACAAACACTGTTTAGAATCACTAAATTTACTGTGAGACATCGGGTCTGTTCCAGCACCTACTGACTATTACCAACATAGGAAGCATCCTGACTAAAATGAAACCTCATAAGTAATCAATTGCAAACACTTTGAACAGGCAGCATCACTGTTGTGTGAAAAAGAATCACATTTAAAGTCACCATGAAATAAAAATGGACAATTCTTGATTTTTTTTATGGAATATTGCAGTTTTTTTTTATTAATGATTTATCCTTGCACATCATTATTGCTTTTTAAATGTATGTGCCCTCATAAACTTTAATCAAAATAACTTCCCCTTCCTCTTGCAGCGACGATGATGTGTTTTCTGGTGTGAGGGTGGGACAACCTGTCACTCACATGAGATCGACCAATAGCGAACCACAATAATCATAAAATTAAATCAATTCCCGACTGACAAAATAAAGTCCAGCCCTACATTTCTTCTTGCACGAAAAGCCATTTCACAAGGATATACTTCACAATAGGGAATAAAAGACAGCTTCCATTTAATGCTGACTTTAATGACAACTTTGTGTTTATCTATAATAAGAAATATACAGTACCTGCGGGGTCGTTCACCAGAGAGCCGAAAGCACTGATGATATAGTCAGCCTTCAGTCGTATGATCTGCTCCTCATCCTCCACCCACTGTCCCGATTCGGTTTGCTCGGTTCGGCAGAACTCCATTCCATGGACCCGGCCTCCCTTTAGCAACACCTCACGTGGAGACAGGAAGGGCAGGAACTCACATTTCTCCTCCTTGGCCAGTTCCATCTAAAAAAATCATAAAGACCACAATTCACATAAACTGTCTAAAGCCCAAGTACTCATGCACAAATATTCTAGAACCACAGAATATCTGAAATGTCTCAGAAAACACATTTTACACAATTAAATAAATATGCAATGAAATGTCTGTCTAGAATGTGTATAGAGCAGAGTATGCAGTGAGCTAGTAAGCCATTTCGAATCTCCTAGCCTGGTCAGTTTTCCAATAGTGTCATGGCAGAGCAACAGTTTGAAGAGAATCGTGCTGTTCAAATGAGTTAAGTTTAGCTAGCTGATAATGTGATAATTGCTAGCTAACTGAATAACAACAAATCTAATGGTACAGACATTTGTACCATCAAAACCCCCTGGAACTGTGAGAAATGCACACTTACAGTGCTGGCCAAGCATTTGCATCTTATAAAAACGTATATATGCACGCTAACATTTAAAAGTGGTTGGGGTCAGTAATATTTTTTAAAAGGGGTCTAATGCTATTGCATGCATTCTGACTTATTTACACTTTTAAAGAGTTGGATTCTCGTGCTAAACATGGCCAAACCCAACCCCCCCCAAAAAAATGAGTTGGACATATGAAAGAGTATTTCTGTGCCAAATACACTCCTTTACGATTCAAATAAGATTCTGAAAGGTTTTATTTTGGCCCTGTATGAGGTCATAAAGGGTGGAATTCCTTATATTGGCACTTCTCCCTGAAGAACGCACAACAAACGCGTATAGTGAATCTAAAATTATCCAGGGATAATGCCATGATGTATTATGTGTGTGTGTGTGCTCGTGACTCTTTAGCTCCACCCACTGCACGCCTTAAATGAAAATAATGTAATTTATTACTCACCCTCATGCTGTTATAATATTAATATTGAACTACTGTACTCACATTGACTGATTTAAATATGTGTTTAGTACATTAATGGATATTGAGAGTGTAAATTGCTTTGCTCCCTATGTAGGCCTCACTGAGCCATCAGATTTCAACAAAAATATCTTAATTTGTGTTCCGAAGATGAGGTCTTACGGGTGTGAAAGTGAGTAATAAATGACATTATTTTCATTTTTGGGTGAACTAACCCTTTAACCAGTTTGGCTGTTTTCGGAAAGAATCGGTACAGTGAATCTGTCTTTTATAAATATGATCAAACTAAAGACTCTTCAGAGATATGAAGGATGTGATGATACTCTAAAGGTACTCAAGATTAACAGGAGATTGGCAGAAACTGTGTGTGTTATGTACCCTTTAATGTTTTTAAAATAAGAAACTCTAATGTGCACCAAAAATACAGTAAAATACTTGAATACATTATTGCAATTTAATATATTTTAAAATATTTAATATCTACTAAAGAAACATGTCTAATTATAATTAGCTCAAAAGGGATTATAATTATATAGCTCACAAAAAAAGTAATTAACATATTAAAAATGTCTTACAATGCAAGTCCTTCCAATGCAAGTCAATGGGGTCCAATAAAAAATAAATAAATATTGGACCCCATTGACTTGCATTTGAAGGACTTGCATTGTAAGACATTTTTCAGCATGCATTCTCTTAATTTATGTTCCACAGAAGAAAGTAAGTCAAACTGGTTTGGAATTACATGAAGGAGAGTAAATAATCATTTAATTTTTGGGTGCACTGTCCCTTTAACTATGTTTCTGATCTTAGAACTGAGCAAGTGCGAAGTTAGTGCACATAACAACAGCAAAGGTCACGTCTTTTATCCGGCCATGAGATAATGAAGCGCGTGATTATGAGAGCGGTGTACCTCGTTAAAAACATCAAGAGCGACTTAGCTTGGGGGAAGCACAACAAAGTTTACAGAAGATTTTCTCTCTGATTACAAAAAAACATGAGATGAAAAGGGCGGCTAAATCACCTGAAAGAAGCCCACCAGCTTTGCGGAGGGGGCCGGTGGGAGGAATGTAGTCGTGCGGTAACAATTCTATTTTCTTATTACTATGTTTCCATAAATCGACTCAGATCATGTCAATGCGCAACCGAGCGCTCTGTTCTGATTATATACGCCTACAGGAGCCTTAAACTTAATATAGCTTATAAACAGCTTTAATGAGTTGAAGATGATGGCGGCCGTATTAGCCGAGCGTCTTCACTGGAGAGTGTAAACAGATGTGAATAATTACTGCACTTTACCATACTTTGTCTTAATGTGGTGGGCAGTGTGAAGAACAACGTGTGAATCAAACTTGAAGGTGAAATGTGTAATTTTTCTGATGTTAAAATACTTTCAAATGTGCATAGACAAATGTAAGTGAGACTTGAATAGCACAAACAGTAGCTGTTTCCATCCATGCATTGTGTGTTATCGCTTACAAAATGTATGCACTCAAATGAGGTGGACACTTTTTTATCCGATAAGAAGACGTGCAATAAACTATGATGGAAACACATTTACCGATTAAATTCATCTATGTGCAACAAAAAACAAAAGAGAATATGACTGTATATCTTGACTAACCAGTGGACCAATGTTATTGCACAGCAACTCAAATGTTAGTTTGGTTATTCTGAAATGCCTGAGCCAAAGTCTGTCATCAAAATGATTCGGTATAATGACCTCCCAGAAGTCCCTCACACAATTGCATTCCCAAACACCAGGCATCTGAACACAAGAGAGCAAGAGCAAGTAATTTATGACGGAGCCACAGTGCGTTTCCCGATTGTAGCAACTTTAATTTTTAATACAGATATTTTGCGGCAGTTTCCCAGGAAGTTGCGATTTCGTTCTCTTGAACACGTGATGGAAACGGTGCTTTATTTGCAAATGTTTTATGCGATATTACAATTTTGTGAATAAGTGGCTATGTAGAATTCAGAAAGCCAATAAAGTTTCCCAAAGCCAACTATGGATTATCCAGAACATTGTCCAAGTATTCGTTTCATGTGGCATAGAAAGGAAGCGCACATAAGCTTCACTTCTATCAGGAAAACTATCGTTAAAGATGATTGATTGACATATAGTTTGGATTGGCGGTATGGTTCTGTTCTGGGCAAGAACTCCCTGCGCATTCATGCAGCCTAGCTTGGATAAGAGCAGGGAGAGCAACAATAACCCCCCTTACGGTAAACAGAACAGAACCAACATAATGTATTGCAGATATCATTGCTGTTGATATTAAATGTACAAATTGATCCAGGAATTTAGACTGATTCAAGGGAAATCAGAATGCCAAATCCTGACTGACAAGAGGAGGAGCTGGGGATGGAGGAGGGTAAATGAGCTCTGGAGAAACGCGTTAGATGATGATAGTACCGAGGGGCTATATATATATGTATGCGGTGATAGACGTCGTATTCCTATAGTTAGACGTGATCAGCTGACAGACAGCTGATGCGAGTTTGACTAAAGTGACCTGCCAGAACTGACGCTACACGCTTGATATCGCCGGTTTGATTTTCCCAGCATAAAAATCAGTCCACAGGCTTTCATAGACAACATAGGACGTCGGGGACTCGTTTTTTTAAGCTTCGTTACAAGCTGTTCACACATTGGCAATAAAGAAGCGATTAATGTGACCCTGGACCACAAAACCAGTCATACGGATCATTTTAAAAAAAATGAGATTAATACATTATCTAAATAAATAAGCTTTCCATTGATGTATGGTTTGTTAGGATATGACAATATTTGTCCAATATACAACTATTTGAATATCTGGAATCTGAGGGTGTAAAGGGTATAGAAAAATGTAAGTTGTCCAAATGAAGTCCTTAGCAATGCATATTACTACTTATAATACATTTTTGATATGTTTACGGTAGGGAATTTACAAAATATCTTCATGGAACATGATCTTTACTTGATATCCTAATGATTTTTGGTATACAAGAAAAATCTATCATTTTGACCCATAAAATGTATTGTTGGCTATTGCCACAAATATACCTGTGCAACTTGTTTTGTGGTGCAGGGTCATATATGAAAATCAAGTGTGCCGCACATGTCCTGAAAAGTGAAGCCAAAGCACCTTGATCGCCCCAAGGTGGCTGGTCCCAGTATAGCTCATAAACCCCGCCCTCTCCATGTAGTCTGATGGGACGTGATGCAAAAAAAAAAAATCTGGTTTCTGTCATTTTAGGTAGGTTTTATCATGCTGATGGAAGTTCAAGTGTTCGTTTAAAAACAAAAAATGTTTAGTTAGTTTAGTTAGTGTGATGCCATGATTGACATCTGAGCGAAGTAGTCACTGAGGCACCAATGGACTTTTTTTTCTGAACTTTAGCTTTAATTTCTACATTTCCATAACTGTTTATTTCACACCGACATAACGAGTTGTTCTGCAGCTAACAGATACTGCGGGAGTGTGGGCGGGGTTTTGATATCACGGCTCTACTTCCTGCTCTCTACTGTGTAGACTCGGATCCAATCAGCGCAAGATGTCAACGCCATATTCGGACATTGGATTTTCTACAATTTTCTACATTTTCTTTTTTTATACAGTCTATGATGGAAATTCTTACATATAGCCCCTTTAAATTCACAACCTTGATGGAAACATTGCTACTGCGTCTTTTCTCTGACTCAACCAATGGTGTGAGGTTGGAGGCAGGGCTACCAGTTTGGAAAACATTTTTCTTTTTTTAAATGATCAATGATAAATTATTAAAATGATTAGATTATCAAGCATTTTACAGTTGTACATTGGCATTGCATTTGTACTTTGTGCACTTCAAGCAATACAAAAAATAGTGTACTTTTTTTATAGAAAGACAATTTTATGGGCCGGTACTTTGTCCTAGCTCTGTCTCAAAAACATAATGGTGAAAAGAAAAAAAAAGTTCCCTCAGTACATCTGACGCACATATTTCACAGCTTTGTCTAAATGGGGCTGATCATGACACGTTTAGCCGGCTGGCATCATTACCAGTGTGGAAGCGGGTATATAGCTCACCAGAGAGCCCTGTGTGTGAGTAGGACAATTGACAGTAATCTCCCCCTGAAAGCAAAGGCATGTCTGCAATAAATGAGAGTGGAAAGGCTTAGGAGCGGTGTCAGTGGTCTAGAGAGAGAGGACACTCTCACAGAGCTCTTCATAAATCTCTGCTTCACACTTCTCTCACACCAAATATTAATAAGCTTCACTCTGCTGCCTGATGTTGACTCTCTTTCTCTCACTTTCTGACTCTCATCGACTCTCTGCTTCCTTGGTCTTCTCCTACTTGGTTTTTTTTTTCTCTAGAAGTCCTAGAAGAAAAATTGAATTAACTCATTTGAATTCCAATTAGAACTCAACAATGAACTAACTTTTCCATAGTTCTTTAGAAAAGTGTATGGTTACAGTAAACTATATTCTAAACAATCTTTGGAAAGTGATACACTGGTCAATCATTCACATCCAAAATTGTGTATAAACAAATATAAAAAAAATGAAAATAAATAAATAAATAAATAAAATAAACTGAAATGAAATAATACAAATAAAATTTCTAATTTATGTATTTATTTAATGTAATTACATATTTAAATAATAAATCCAGCTACACCATAAAAATAATAAATGGTATATATATTTTGCTCAAGTCCTAGAAGAAAAACTTAATTAAAAAATAATAATAATTCCAATTAGAACTCAAAAATGAACTTACTTTTCCATAGTTCTTTAGAAAAGTGTATGGTTACAGTAATCTATAGTCTAAAATAAAATGAATAAAAATAAAATACAAATTAAAATAAAATAAATACAAATATAATAAAATGAAATAATAAAATTCAATTTCTTATTTATGTATTTATTTTATTTTATTTACTTATTTAAATAATAAATTCAGCAAGACCATAAAAATAATAAATGGTTATATTATATATACCGTACTGTGCAAAAGTCTTAGGCATGTTAGTATTTTCACCCCCAAAAATGGTTTTAAGCCAGTTATTTATAACTTTTGTAATAGTGTGTCAGTAGGTTATATCAGTTTACATTTTCAAACATTAATTTTGCCATTAATTGTAATAATCCATTCCAGTGAGATTTTTGTATGCAGAAGGAGTCTGACAACAGAGCTATGATCCACACAGAGATCTGATCTCACCATCATCGAGTCCGTCTGGGATTACATGAAGAAACAGAAAAAACTGAGACTAAATGCAGAAGAACTGTGGCAGCGTCTCCAAGACGCTTGAAGAAACCTTCCTGCAAAGCTCCCTAAAAAACTATGAGCAAGTGTCCCAAAACAAAAGCTGTTTTCAACGCAAAGGGTGGTCACACAAACTGATTTGATTTAGTTAATAGAAGTTAATTGATCAAAAAAATTAACAGTCTACTTATGACATTATTTTTGAATGTCATAAGTAGACTTGACTTTACAGCATTTTTACCCAAGTGTCTAAGTACTGTAGCTTTACAGGAAGGTTTCTTCAAGCGTCTTGGAGACGCTGCCACAGTTCTTCTGGATTTAGTCTCAGTTTTTTCTGTTTCTTCATGTAATCCCAGACGGACTCAATGATGGTGAGATCAGATCTCTGTGTGGATCATAGCTCTGTTGTCAGACTCATTCTGCATACAAAAATCTCACTGGAATGGATTATTACAATTAATGGCAAAATTAATGTTTGAAAATGTAAACTGATATAACCTACTGACACACTATTACAAAAGTTATAAATAACTGGCTTAAAACCATTTTGGGGGGTGAAAATACTAACGTGCCTAAGACTTTTGCACAGTACTGTATATATATAGAAAGGGAAGGGATATCAACATATTTGTTCAGGTTTTAAAATCCCTGGCATACATAAAATATCAAACCAAGTGGCAAACCAAATGATGCTCAACCTTTTTTTCAGAAGTATATACAGTTATCTTTCTGACATTATCTTCCTTTCTCCTCACCTCCTCTGGAACTGCTCGTATGTTGGTGAATCCCTTCCTGAAGACCACAAACACACGACGGGCACCACAGCGGAGGGCAGAAGTAGCGCAGTCGAAGGCCGTGTCTCCAGCGCCCAGAACGATCACGGTACCATAGAGCTCCGGCAGCGCTGAGTGACATCTACACATCCCTGAAATCCGAGGAGGAGGAAGAGGAGAACAAGAAAGAGTGAGAAAGGGGGGGAAAAAAAACTAAATTCTGCCTATAGAACAATTCTCACTTAAAGGCTCAGCAGATGCTTGCTCGTAAAGCGCTGTAAAATTGCATCTCGAAGCCTCACAGCACGTCGCTATCAAATTATTCTGCTTCCCTGAGAGCCTGGTTCACTTCATCCTTTTGTCTTTGTTTTTTTATGATTTCATTTTTTTTTCCCGGAAATGTCCTCGTATCAGTAATTTCATACTCCACACCTGTCGTGGTGCTGCTTTTATTTTAAGGTGTGATAAGGGTGGCTGCACCTATATTGAACGCAGTGATTTCAGCATGAGATAACTATCAGCCTTCGATCCGTTCAGCTGCTCTGAGGTTCAAAATCTTGAAAACTTGATGTGCAATTTTAAACCAGGCAACAGATTTAGCCTTTAAAGACCACATGAAAAAAACAACCCTATTTACCTTTTATAAAAATTATATATTATTTAATATTATAAATAAATAATAACATATTAAATAAAATGATTTATAAAATAATAATAATAATAATAATGTATAATACATTATGTATAAATGTTATTTTTATGATTCAATGATAATAATCATAATAATCTTTCTTGAGACTGAATGTAATTCCTTTTTTTAAAGGAAAACGCCACTATTTTTGAAAATAGGCTCATTTTCCAACTCCCCTAGAGGTAAACAGTTGAGTTTTACCGTTTTCGAATCCATTCAGCCGATCTCCGGGTCTGGGACCCGTTCTTCGTACCTCGCTTATTACATCTGAGATGATTTGAGAGATCCCAGATCTTCTAATTGTGATAACTAAACTTGATTAAATATCTGGATTAAGTTATCTGAGATTACAGCGCATTCCCTAAAGAGGCCAGATGATACTCGAAACCACAATCAGCAATGCAGCGATTGGGTGGCAGCAATACAACAACGTAATGACATCATATCATTTAAAAAAGCCACCTGGCAAAAAAACTTGACAAATTAAAAAAAATTAAAAAAAATTCTGGACCTTTATAAGGAAACAGCCAAAAGACCAAACCAACATAAAAATTATAGTAGATAAATGAAATGTGCAGGGTTTTTTTAAACATGATTCCCAATTATTTATATTCACGAGTTTATTGTATTTGTACACTCTTTACATTTTAATTTCACTGTTGTAATTAGCAGTTCACGAAATTTTGTATTCAATTTGAAGCAGATTTGTTACGTGACGTGATTAATTAAAGTTTCTTAAGGGTCAAGATTAATTTCTCTGCATCTCCTGCGCCACATCAAGCCACTCCCATATCCATCATCACTCAAATTAATGCACGGCTCAGATTAACGTTATTGCATGTGTGTAAGATTCCAATAAAATTATAAAGTAAATATTTTATCAAAAATAAATCTCTCAATCAAGTGGGTGTGTCTATAAAAATATACAGAACATTATAATATTATTTTCAAATACATTTTTATATTATTATTGTTATTATTTAAAATTATTAATGCAGTATTCAGACACCTTTAGATGAATGCCATTATCAAAACATCACTTTTAACACAAGCATTTGCTTAAAGGTCTGCAGCATTTTGTTGAGATGTCTCAAATGCTTGTAAAGATTCAGAAGCTCCTATTTCAGTAAATCCTTGGCCAACTGCCTTAATGCAGCGAGTTACAGTAAGAGGTACAACGGCACATTAGATTAAGATTTATTCATTACTGAGGTTTTATTCCTTCCGTCAGGTTCTTTCCCCCAAATTTCCATTTTCATTTGATTCTGATGCCAATATTATGAATCTAAACCCAATTAATCTGGGGAGCAGGAACAAAAACTACTCATCTTCTTTTCTGTTCTTTTGGATTATTCAGATATACCTTTAGAAATAGCAATTACATCTGGCATCACAAACTATACCATGTACCATTTTTGTCTCCGCCCATTGTTCAAAGTATGCCTATGAATAAGTATAACCTGGCTGAAGCCAACAGAAGAACAAATAGGATTATCTTCAGAAAATCTCAGCAAGGGTAAAATATCACGGCAGTATCCAGAACGAGAATTGCCGCTCATAATTATAAAAGCTTATAATTATAATATAATGCATAATGATACTGAATGACTACCAGTCATGGTGCTTCAAGGCAAGAAAAAAAAAATGTTGATAATGACAACAAAAACTAATGTTACTCTTGATAACTTATAGTATATAATTCAAATAACTTGGACTCAGATGGTCCTTATATGTGTTGCTTCAGGAAACTTTGAATCATTGAAGGTGTGACAGACTTTCTCAGGGTGCTCACCTGGTTTACTGGCTTTCGCAACGAGGGGGAGAAAGTCCTTGGACGTGTAAAAACCCAGTTCTGCGGAGAGGCCATCAAAGAGCTTGTGTCTGTTAGCTTGAGGAAGACCTGCAACAAATCAAACGGACATGAGCTTTATCTGAATATCTACTTTACAGTCTTAAAGTCAATATCAAGTCAAAATTATTTACTTTTATCAGTGTAATTCATCAAAGCAAATGTTTTTCATATTGAATTGAAATGAATAATTTATAATCATAAAAAAATATTTTTGCTACTGAACCGATCAGGCATAACATTATGACAGGTGAAGTGAATAACACTGATTATCTCTTCATCACTGCACCTGTTAGTAGGTGGGATATATTAGGCAGCAAGTGAACATTTTGTCTTCGAAGTTGATGTGTTAGAAGCAGGAAAAATTGGCCAGCATGAGGATTGAGCGAGTTTGACAAGGGCCAAATTGTGATGGCTAGACGACTGGGTCAGAGCATCTCCAAAACTGCAGCTCTTGTGGTTTGTTCCCGGAAAAAGTGGTCCAAGGAAGGTGAACCAAGGCGGGCAAGGCTCATTGATGCACGTGGGGAGTGAAGGCTGGCCCGTGTGGTCTGATCAAACAGACAAGCTACTAGGGCTGTAACGATTTGACCAAAAATAAAAACCTTAATTAATTGAACATTTTACCTCGATTATGATAAATGAACGATTATTTTTCTTTCTTTTTTTTCTCTATTTTTTTGCTTTCCATGTTTTGCCCACATAAAGTTTTTGAGTAAGTTCCTGATAAGGTTTTTACTGTAAATATTTTCTACTATTAAAAGGTGGAATGTTTTTTTTCTAATGAAAAAGTGCATTTCTTTGTGATTTTAAAATACTTGAAGGAAACGGTTCACTTTCAGCAGTTTTTGTCTATGGGGCAGATTTCTGTTTGTTGAACATCAGATAAATGAACACAATAGGCCTACATTACATTTATTTGAATGGATTAATGAGAGCGTGATTGTGTGTGTGAATAACTCATACCGGCCCTATTCATTATGAAGCTGTGGTTTACACTTAATTCAAAGGTATTAATATATATGCCTATAACGGTTGAGTTTCTAAGCTACTTTAGTCACTTTACTTTAGTCACAGAAACTGCGTGTGCCATCTCTGTGTGTGTGTGTGTGTGTGTGTGTGTGTGTGTGTGTGTGTGTGTGTGTGTGTGTGTGTGTGTGGCAGCGCATAGGCTATAAGAACTGCACTTAACTGACCTGTATAAACTGTGTAAAACATGCAGTTACTATAGTGATTCTGGGCATCTTTAAACAAAGATAACTGCTCTGTGTGCCTGCAAACTGCAATTGATGTGACTGACGGGGCGGAGTCACATGACTAAAACCGAAATAACCGACATGGGAAAAATACGTCGGTTAGAGGTTCTGAATTTCGGTTTCGATTATTTTTCGATTAATCGTACAGTCCTACGAGCTACTGTAGCTCAAATTGCTCAAGAAGTTAATGCTGGTTCTGATAGAAAGGTGCCAAAAACACACAGTGCATCGCAGTTTGTTGTGTATGGGGCTGCATAGCTGCAGACCAGTCAGGGTGCCCATGCTGACCCTTGTCCACCGCTGAAAGTGCCAACAGTGGGCACGTGAGCTTCAGAACTGGACCACGGAGCAATAGAAGGACATGGCCTGGTCTGATGAATCACATTTTCTTTTACATCACGTGGATGGCCAGGTGCATGTGCGTCCCTTACCTGGGGAACACATGGCACCAGGATGCACTACGGGAAGAAGGCAAGCCGGCTTTGGGAAATGTTCTGCTGGGAAACCTTGGGTCCTGTCATCCATGTGGATGTTACTTTGACACGTACCACCTACCTAAGCAGTCCAGGCTGGTCAGGGCTGTTTAGGTAGCAAAAGGGGACCAACACAATATTAGGTCATTAGGTCAAAATGTTATGCCTGATCTGTATATATTTATATATAATAAAACAGAGATATCTATAGATGGACAGACAGACAGACATTAGATAGATAGATAGATAGATAGATAGATAGATAGATAGATAGATAGATAGATAGATAGATAGATAGATAGATAGATAGATAGATAGATAGATAGATAGATAGATAGATAGATAGATAGATAGATAGATAGATAGATAGATAGATAGATAGATAGATAGATAGATAGATAGATAGATAGATAGATAGATAGATAGATAGATAGATAGATAGATAGATAGATAGATAGATAGATAGATAGATAGATAGATAGATAGAAAAACAAACAAATCACAATAATAGGTATCCGAGGTCATGACGTAAATGAAATCTCACATCTGCAGATACACACTCTAGTTTCTATTTCCTCCCTGTGTTGACTTCTTCCTGCCTCTAATGTCTATTGTGCATCCGATGCCTGTCCGAATGTTTGCCACTGTCTAGTGTCATTAACATCATTACACATAATCACACATAATGTAATCTTTCAGTGGTTTCAGCGGGAACGATGTTTAGACATCAGCGTCAGGCCTCCGATGCCTCAAAACCCGCAATTATCATCCATTCTAAAAAAAGCCCAGACAAAGTGAGTTGTGAAGATCTCTCAATCTTCTGTAAATAATATCTAAATCGAGATACACAAGATGTGTTTTTTTGCCGTGTAAAAGCAGCAAAGGCTGCACCCTTTTCAAGGCATGATGGCGTCTTAATAGGATAAAACTATTTGGCAGAGATCAGAGCATTTGCAGGAACCGTAACAAGAGAAGTTCACGAGATCCACTGTGACTGAAATGGAAAGCAGAAGACAGTGGTAATGAGGTACTAAGTGATAGAGCGATAGAAGACTGGGGTGTTGTTGTCAGAACCAATCAGCTGCATACGCCCAATGCGATTGCAAGGAAATGCATTAGAACATGCTTTGTTTGCTCAATTTAAACACGCCTTTAGTAAATGCATGGATCCTTTCCACCCTTAGCAAGAATCATTTGAAAATACAAAGAAACAGAAATATTTTAACGGCATCCCATGGTGTATCATCCAGGTACCCGACAGGACCTCTCCACCCACCGTTCTCGGATTCATCCGCTCTGTCTGGCTTAAAACGGCAAGGGCAGAGAGGTGAAAGCACACAGCATGATTTAAAAAAGTTTACCTCATTATTAATGAAACTGGTCATTAAATCATACAATAATTAGACGCCCACCTCTCATCAGACTCATCTCCAGAAGACGTCAATAACACGGCAATTACCACGTTTTTAAAGTTAACCTTCACCAAACAAGCCAGCGTGTGGTCTGCGAGTAAATGCTTGCTCTTCGTCGCTCACCAATAACCAACCTGACTTCCTCCGAGCCGTGTTCGCACTGCTGATTCTGTTTGACAGAGCACTTTTATGGCTGTCTTCTATATTTCAGCTGGATTTAGTTTTACAACAGGTTTATATGAAAAGCTTAATGTGGCTTTAACCTGCTGAATTCGGGTTTCTGAGTACCACACTATGATGATATAATGCCGCAAAAATACATACGCACATCTACACTGAACAAAGACATAAACGCAACACTTTTGTTTTTACCCCATTTTTCATGGGCTGAACTCAAAAACTTTTTTTATGTACACTAAAGGCCTATTTCTCTCAAATATTGTTCACAAATCTGTCTAAATCTGTGTTAGTGAGCACTTCTCATTTGCCGAGATAATCCATCCACCTCAGATGTGGCATATCAAGATGCTGATTAGACAGCGTGATTATTGCAACGGTGTGCCTTAGGTTGGCCACAATAAAAGGCCAACCTAAAATATTTTAAAGAAATAGGCCTTTTGTGTATATAGAAAAAGACTTAGATCTTTGAATTCAGCTCATGAAAAATGGGGGCAAAAACAAAAGTGTTGCGTCTATAATTTTGTTCAGTGTAGTTTATGAAAGACCAGGCATGAAGGCATACTCGGAATTTGTCCTCTGCATTTAACCCATCCAAGTGCCAACTCATTGAGTAGTGAAGAGACACACACTGCAAGTCGTGGACACGTACACCCAGAGCAGTGGGCAGCCATTAACTGCGGTGCTGGGGAGTGATTGGGCATCTCAGTCATGGGTATTGCGGGTGGAAGAGAACGCTGTTCATTCACTTCTCCATCTACATTTTTCCTACTGCTGGTATTGAGAATTGAACCTGCAACCTTCGGGTTACAAGTCCGACTCGCTAACCTTAAGACCACAACCTATTTTTAGTTAAATAAAATTAATTTTCATTAGTTGAAATAAAATTAATTGAATTAAAATATAAAAAAAACATGTTAAAAAGTTAAAACATATTGTATGTAAAGTAGTGCTGTCAAAACTAGCATTAACACGTGGGATTTAGTTTCTTCAGTTTAATGCCTTAAAAATATTAACGCAGCATCTATTTTTTTCTGTCATTTTTTGGCTGGAAATGCAGAAATAAGCTGTAATCTTGTTTTATTTGTAACTCTTTGGTAGATTATACATTTATAATTTCTATTACAATACTACTAGTACTGTTACTATATAATAAAACCAATCTCTGGGGGCCACAAACTTTCCCACCTTTAGCGGCGCCCCGGGCAACAAGACAAAAGAGAACACGCTGTCTGTGAATGTCCTGACACACACACAATGCACAGAAAGACGCGCGCCAGTATCATACGCACAGACTCTTTAACGCTTGAACAAACAATAACACACACAATTATGCCAAAATGTATGAGTATTCTCATAAGAGCAGTCTTAAATGAGTTAAATTACATCTTAAAGAACTTAAAAGAGTCGTGAGAAAATTAGATGCGTGTGACAGCATGTGTTTTATTCATCAGAATTTGTGATTAATCGTGATCATATTCGTTTTTTTAATTTTTGACAGCATTAATATAAAGTTAAAAACATAAGTTAAAAAAGAAAAAAAATTACAAAAACAAAAATTATTAAAACTTAAAATGAAAACAGAAAATATACAAATAAAAAGTGAATTTAAATATTACCAAAAACTATAATAGTATATAAATGATACTAAAATAACCTACACGAACATGTAAACAAACACATATATGTATATTATACACATATGAATGTTTATATTGAAATATGACCAATCCAATCAGATTTTAGAATCTGAAGAATTGAATCTTTCTCTCTGATAAATATTTACTATAAATTTTCATTTTTAAATGCAATATTTTATATACGTTATACATACACACATAGGGTTTAGAGTTTAATGAGGACTATCAACGAACATAATTTTTATACTGTACAAATGTTACATTCTAACTAACAAAAACATTAAATTTTTTCAACAACAAAAAATGGTATGATTTATAATCTGTTTTCCTAATCTGTTGCCCCACAACATCAAAATTGTGCATGTTTTACTGTCCTTGAGGGAACATTTTGTCCCCGCGACATAGGGAAAACCTGGCCCGTGCACACACACACACGCACACCCACACGCACACACATATACAGTACACATGCATATACTACATATTCCAATGCTAAAGGTGTTGTATCACACATTTGGTGCAAATCACCAGTGATTCTCATTAGGGGATGTTGAACACATAATGTTGAAAGCCGCTAAATGGCTGTAATGATATCCTGATGATATTCTGGCATTTCCACATCCTAAAGCTGTCAGGGTGTCACGACTAATGAACAACAATTCAAAATTGCACATAGACTTCCGAAAATGCAGACATGTGCCTCACATCTCTGAGCAGGTACTCGAGTCTCGTAAAGGCAGTCAATAATTCCAAAAAGCTGCTTTTATGTGTTTGAGGGCTTTAAAAACGCGGTAAATGATGAAAAACATAAAAACGACCTGAACGAATATCTGTATACATCTCTGATAAACACTACTGTTCATGTTCAGTGTTAATTTGTCATAAATAATGTGGTTACATTAACATTCCCCGAGACGCATATTCACTTAACACCTGCCACTTCAATCTTCGGATCATCGTCAAAATACAAAAGTTCAGGAAGAAAGGGGAAACTTCGAGGTATGGCGTGACAAAGTGGGTTTGAACAAAAGCGCCAGGGTTTGAGACCGCGCTCTTTGTAAGTAATGCATCTCCATTTGTCTCCTGATGCATCACATTTTCTTCAGCAACCATCTCAGCGTGGAGATTCCATACGGTATGCTCGCAGCCGAGGCCGTTTTCACCATGCAAAATCAAAAATAATACATCACCCAGAGGGCAGAACCCTTCTTGTTAATCAGGCCTAATCTGTGGACATCTGTTGAGAAGAGGGGGGCGACCCTTTCACGACAGTCCCTGACCTCTCTGACCCTTATGAATTGCATAACGATGAAGAAAAAACAAGGGTGAAGAGTTAAACTAGATTTGTACATTTTACAAAGGGTGTGATATTCTGGCCTACAGATATGGTTCATGCAAATCTGTGGTATTATTTAATTTGTTTAATCATCCGCCCACCAAAAAACATAAATTCAATCACTTATAAACATAGCAGTACACAATCTGAGGTATTAATTATGTCCGTAGCACAAACTGTGCAATCTGAGTAGCAAAAACAACCCTAACTCTCAAAGTATGAGCAAAATTACCACTAAAATTTAGTAAGTATATAAAGATGTTACATTAATAAAGTCTTTGCTGCTGATAAAATTCCCTCTATACAGATGTTAATTACCAACATTCCAAAAGAACAATATGTTTCCATCATTGTAACAGCACGTATTCAATGTGTAACATATTTAAAAAGATTCCTGACATCTTGGGTTGTATTTTAGAAACATGCACAAATGATGGGTTATTTGTACAGTGTAATATTATAACCTCATATTGACTAGAGTCCAACGATGACTGCCGCCAACTCGTAGCAACTATTGATTGTGGAGCTTTTAAAAAACTTCAGGCATCTCATCTCAGTGCTGAGCGTACATCTTTTAATCATGTCCTTCCAGTTATTGATCGATATGCCTTTTAATAACACATATATACCAAGTTTGACTAATATTTTGTGGTTGGTACTAAGCTTTTAAGGCATTACGGGTACATTATATTATTAATGGACTGTGTTATGTACTATAATGTTTCATTCTTGTGACAATGAAATCAAAAGGGACATCCAGAAAATAAAGACAGAGATCGCAGACCTCATCAGTCCATGGCAGTTAAGGTGTTAATTCACTCTTTAAAGCCATTGAACCTGAGCCACTGACTCCTGAGCCTATAGCCTAGAAACAATGCTCTTATCTGACTTCCTCAACCTGGCTTCCACTTTGCATATTTTTGCATATTGCCAGGGAGAAATTAGCATGTCAATCATGTGAGTGGATGACATTTAAAAAGACCGTAAAGGACTCGTGTGAAATTACAGAAATTAATTGCAAACACTCAGTGCTTTCATTTCCTCCCACAGTCAAAATTTCTTTACATCCCTTTGTAGAAAAACCCAAAAATGCTCCACGTAAAAGACGCATAATTAGGATGCCAATATTAAGAGACTCCGCATTTCGAAACAATGAATTATACTAATTCTTTTTCTTAATGTGTCGGTACAATAAGATAGTCGCATGGACAGCTTTAGGCAATGTTTGAATTCCTAAGATCAATGTAGGGGCCACGTAATCACGGTTTAATTTCTTTTTATATAAAGTTACATTATTCAAGTAATAAGATTTGTTTAGTTTAGCAGATATGTTTTTTAGGCTAGGAGTCATAATTAGAAATGCTTTACAATGTAAAGCCTCTTTGATTAATTTTAGTGAGCAACAAGGGATTGTACAATGTAAATAGCCAGTAGATATCATCTTCAAGAATACATTTATTTGTTCCCTGGCTTTGGGAAAAAAGGAAAGAAAAAAATAATCACGATGAGACTGCACACAGCCACGCAGTATGAAAATAAAAGCAAAGCTCCTCACTGCCAGTGCCAATATGATAATTATTATTTGATTCTAATGGCAAAAGGTCACGTCTTATATAATCCTACGATACTGATAACAGTCAGTAAACACAGTGAGAGAGAAAGGAAAATAGAGAGTAATAACCAGAGTGAAGAAAGGAAAGGAAGAAACAAACAAACACATAATAGGGAAGAAAAGGAAGGAAGCAAAGAAGGAACAAATAAATGAAGGAAGGAAGGAAGGAAGGAAGGAAGGAAGGAAGGAAGGAAGGAAGGAAGGAAGGAAGGAAGGAAGGAAGGAAGGAAGGAAGGAAGGAAGGAAGGAAGGAAGGAAGGAAGGAAGGAAGGAAGGAAGGAAGGAAGGAAGGAAAATAAAGACAAAACAAATAAAATAAATAAAAAGAAGGAAGGAATGAAAATAGTGAAGGAAAGGAAACTAAGGATGAAAAAACTAATAAACAAAAAAAGAAAATAAAGCAAAGGGAAGGAAGAAAGTAACCAATAAAAGGGAAGAAATGGGAGGAATAGTAATAAATAAATGAACAAACAAATAATTAATTAATTCATGAAAAAGAAGAAAGCACAAAGTAATGGAAGGAGGAAGAATAAGGAAAGAACAAACAAACAAACAAACAAACAAACAAGAAAGAAAGAAAGAAAGAAAGAAAGAAAGAAAGAAAGAAAGAAAGAAAGAAAGAAAGAAAGAAAGAAAGAAAGAAAGAAAGAAAGAAAGAAAGAAAGAAAGAAAGAAAGAAAGAAAGAAAGAAAGAAAGAAAGAAGCTACTAAACAAAATGAAAGAGGAGAGGAGAAGAGAAGAGAAGAGAAGAGAAGAGAAGAGAAGAGAAGAGAAGAGAAGAGAAGAGAAGAGAAGAGAAGAGAAGAGAAGAGATTTTGCTCCTGTTGTTAGTCCTAGGACTCGTCTGATACTGTAAGATGCTGGGGAGCATTGAGGGTCAACATGTAATGGCAGTGAATGGCTCAGCTGGAAGAGAACAGGGCAGAGAGATCTGATGAGAAACCATTGAGAAGCAGTGGGCAGCCCAACCATGCACTGTTAGGTTAGCACGGCCAGAAACAGTGGCAGCTCAAGGAGTGGGGCGGAAAATGAGATGTGAATAGGGTTACTGGAAGAGGGGGAGAAATTGTCAAGTGGATCATCCACAGCCATTAACACGGACAGGGAGCCAGGGAGCAGCCAGTGATTCTGAGAAAAAGAAACTTTCTCCATCTTTTCTGTGTACATGCTTGTCTGTCCACATAACAGACAATAAAACAATGTGTGAAGATGCATATAAACTGACCGATTCCAATGAACACGGCTTTGTATCCCTCCTCTTTCAGAGAGAGCAGCGTCATTCCATCTTGGCTGAGTCCTCGGTCACAGACAATCTGAAATAGAGTTCAAACAAGCCATATCAATAGAAGTAAGAGCACAGAATGCTGCATAAAAGACCAAAAGCTCATCTGAAGGCATGTAAAACAGGCTGTGTTTGAGATTGCAGGAGGGCATCTCTGAATTCATCTTGTGGCAGCGGAAAAAAAGGTTGGAAAAGTCTCTGTCTGCTGAAAAAAAAAAAAAAAAGAAAGAAAGCAGCAAGAAAATAAACAAGAAAGAAATAATGAAAGAAGCTCAGTTGAAGGCCAGTAAAATCATGTCTGTTAGAGGCCTCAGGAGGTTGTCTCTGAATTATTTTGCCAAGTGAAAAATACATAGGAAACGGCAATCTGAAAGAAAGTAAAGAAAAGAAAAAGATAGGAATGGAAGTAGAATAAATGTAAAAGTCAAGGAGAGGAAAGAAAAGGAGAAGCGAGGAAAGGAAAGGAAAGGAAAGGAAACGAAGGGAAAGGCAAAGCAAGGCAAGGCAAGGCAAGGCAAAGCAAGGCAAAGCCAATCTGAAGGGAGAGGGGAGTCAGAGAAATAAAAGTCGGAAAAAGTCCAGAAAAGCCAGTCTTGAAGGAGAGGAGAGGAAAGTCAGGAAAAAGTCAGGAAAAGTCAGTCTGAAGGAGAGGAGAGGAGAGGAGACGAGACGAGGAGAGGAGAGGAGAAGAAGAAAAAAAGAAAACAAAACAAATAAGGAAGGAAGAATGGAATTATGTAAGGAAGGAAGGAAGAACAGAAAGAAACAAGGAACGGATGGAATTATGTAAGGAAGGAAGGAAAAGAAAGGCAAGGCAAAGCCAATCTGAAGGGAGAGGGGAGTCAGGGAAATAAAAGTCGGAAAAAGTCCAGAAAAGCCAGTCTTGAAGAAGAGGAGAGGAAAGTCAGGAAAAAGTCAGGAAAAGTCAGTCTGAAGGAGAGGAGAGGAGAGGAGACGAGACGAGACGAGACGAGGAGAGGAGAAGAAGAAAAAAGAAAACAAAACAAATAAGGAAGGAAGAATGGAATTATGTAAGGAAGGAAGGAAGAACAGAAAGAAACAAGGAACGGATGGAATTATGTAAGGAAGGAAGGAAAAGAAAGGCAAGGCAAAGCCAATCTGAAGGGAGAGGGGAGTCAGGGAAATAAAAGTCGGAAAAAGTCCAGAAAAGCCAGTCTTGAAGGAGAGGAGAGGAGAGGAGAGGAGAGGAGAGGAGAGGAGAGGAGAGGAGAGGAGAGGAGAGGAGAGGAGAGGAGAGGAGAGGAGAGGAGAGGAGAGGAGAGGAGAGGAGAGGAGAGGAGAGGAGAGGAGAGGAGAGGAGAGGAGAGGAGAGGAGAGGAGAGGAGAGGAGAGGAGAGGAGAGGAGAGGAGAGGAAAGGAAAGGAAAGGAAAGGAAAGGAAAGGAAAGGAAAGGAAAGGAAAGGAAAGGAAAGGAAAGGAAAGGAAAGGAAAGGAAAGGAAAGGAAAGGAAAAGAAGAAAAAACAAAACAAAACAAATAAGGAAGGAAGAATGGATGGATGGAATTATGTAATGAAGGACGGAAGAACAGAAAGAAACAAGAAATGGATGGAAGGAAGTAAGGAAGGAAGAAAGAAAAGGAATGAAAGAAGGAAAAGACCAAAGCAGCCAAAAGAAGCCAGAAGCAGAAAGGAAGCAAGGAAGGATGAAAAAAAGGATCTCAGTTGAAGGCCTATAGAACAGTGTCTGTTTCACAGGAAGGTGTCTCTGAATCGTTCTTGTGTCAGCGGAAAAGACGGTCGGAAAAGTTCTGTTCTGTTCTCCTCCAAAGCATTACATTCCCTCCCGCTCTCCCCGAGTCTGTTTATAGGTACTGAGGAAACATGCAAATCTGTCATCTCACCCCCCTCCCCATTATCCTCAGCTCTTCATGAACTGCGGAAAAAAGCATTTCCTGTGTAAAATGAATCCTGAGCAGGTGTGCCGGATGACGACTATTGATTGCCCTTTCCTGTAGCTGAAGCATTCAGGAAACAAACAGACGAGCGCTCGTAGCCCCTAGGTGCTCTGCTGCCACTGTCTGCCACCCCTAATGCAACTTTTAATTGTTCTTTATTAATGCGGCTGACATTTGGACCACTGATCCTCCCTGAGACCTCTAGCCCTCCCCGGCTTCAAAAGAGGCAGGTGGGAGTGCACAGGGCCACGGAGGAGGGGTAGGATAGGGAGGTGTGAGGGTTTTCATTACCTTCACTCCCAGGTTTCTCATCAAATCCACCTCGAACTGAACCACATCGTAAGGCAAGCGGAATTGCGGGATCTCGGAGGAGCTGAAAATCAAGAGAGGAAAAATGAAACGAGAAGAAAAGGAAGGGAGATAAGAAGGAGCCCCAAGAGAGATGACAAGCTTGGGGAAGAAAAGGGAAAAATTCCACCTCATGCTAAGGATCGTTCCATATCTGGAATTCTTTCTTATGTTATAGGTTATTTAGTCTTCAATTGTGCAGGTCTAAATGCCAACACAAACCCCAAAGACTTGTTTCTACTCCCGGAGACTGCTGAGATTTGAGTTGCATTGAATATTCAAGGTCCCCTGTATCCAATCGACATGCTGGTTAAACTAAACAGCGCTGGAGATACAACAGCACGTAATTGATAACCTCATCCCAACTCGGCATTTGAGAGATGAATATTCCCAATTACAGAGACCATTCATTAATTATTCTGACCTTCTACAATGTGCCCCATATTGATTGTGGCTGGCCGGATCAACAATGCCCTTTAGTGGGCCATCTTAGATACAGGATAAGAATTCTGAGTATGAACCACGGGTCAGAGTAATTACAGACCTCAGTCCTCCAATGAACCTCTGCTTCTCGAAAACGGTGATGTCGTCGTACCCCAGGCGGGCCAGGAAAGAGGCGCAGCTGATGCTGGCGGGGCCGCAGCCAATCAGAGCTATTTTAGAGTGATAGCTCTCGGGAATCTGATCTGGTGGTGAGAGGTTGGGATTCCGTATCTGAGGAACACCCATTTCTTTGAACACCTGCAAACACAGTAGAAGAAAGGCAATGTATGATCGGAACTTGGGAATTGGTCCGTCCTTCAGATGAGACATTAAACTGAGGTCCTGACTCTTTGAGGTCATTAAAAATCCCATGGCACTTCTCGTAAAAACAGTAGGGGTGAAACCCGGTGTCCTGGCCAAATTCTCTCCATTGGCCTTTATCAATCATGGCCTCCAAATCCTCCTCATTAGGGGTGGCATGGTTCACAAAACTCACGGTTCAGTTCGTATCACGGTTTTAGGGTTACGGTTCTTGTTGTAGTTTTTTCTTTTAATCATTAACACTCTAGAAATGTACTTCAGCATATGATATATAGCTTAATCATCCACAATTTAGGATACAGTATTAAACATTTTTTATATCATGTAGAAGTGGTTCCTAACTGGCTGTCTCCTTACACTGTCTACCGAGTCCGACACATTAGCATAACATTTTTCATGTTAATCATGTCAATTTTGATCAGAACAATGCACTGTGGCTTTAATTCAGCGTGAGCAGCTGACCTGATTAACATGAAAAATAACAAATTTCACCGTGAAATCATGTAGTGAAGTGTTCCGTTTCACAATCACCATATGACATCCAGCATTGTGGGGGGAAAAAAAAAATACACGAAAACACAACACTGCCAGAAGTTTTTGCCCAAACTTCAAAGGCCTGTTTAAATTAAAACTAGAAGCATATCTTAACTTTAATGTTACATTTATCATGTGAGCTACCTATATACAACATGCTATATGCATGTGTATATGAGACCGAGGGGAACACGGTCGCATTGCAGCAGATATATGCTGCCCATCCATCATAAATCAAAGCATGAGACAAACGGGTCAGACGAGAACACTGGAAAATATGACAGAATGGACAATATTCGTCTGTATTTGCAATACACAAGCCGCGGTTCAGCTGTCCAGTGTGTGAATGCAACGGGCGTGCGCGGCATGCTCTCGCTCTCCATACGCACTGCTTGCACGTGCGGTGTGAAGCTGGCCTCTATACTCCAGGCAGCCTTCCTTATCTCTCCCACTTGCCATTTCTACACGTGACCTGCAGCACTCCACTTTTACTGTCTTTTACTGTATGTCCACACACACCTCTTATTTCATGCGAAAAGGACATCCACTGTCTGAAGCCGGGTGCACACTGTGCAATTTTGGCGACGATTTGGCCGTCTGAGACAAATTTTGAAATCCTAAAAGATTTCTCTGATCCTAGGCTAAAATCTGAAGTTTTTGATCCTAAGTTTGACATGTGCACCGACAACCGATTAATGACCTTTGCGATCAAATTTTACCTCGGACAAAATTCTGGCAGTGTCAGAAGATTTGAGGCGCAATTCTGCAGTGTGACTTCTCCTAGGACGACCGTCAAATCAAGAACCAATAGGAGCGCAGAACCTGATGACGCATTTCGTGCGACAACATCAAATCACAACAGGGAACATGTCGAAAAGAGTCAGGTGAATGAAAAATGCCACCGCTTGTTTTTGTTGTTTGCTGAACGCTACCATTGTGTCTGTGAATGCGGCTCACCGTTACCGAGCGAGTCACGGATTGATGACGTAAAACTCAGTCCGTTCGAGTCTCTTGCTTGTGTCCGTTTTCCGCGTCTGACTGTCGTACAGTCTGACATAATGACAACTGAGATCCTACAGTGTGACATGTATTACATCAGGGATCATGTTCGTACAGTCTGACAAGCAACATTCGCAGAGGATTTAGAAAAATCGTGAGGCTACATTGCGCATGCGTCGAACCGAGACAAGCGAACCGAGCGGTTCGGATGTTTTTTCATGTACCGTGCCACTCCTACTCCTCATCCACTGAACTGTCTTGATCACTCTCTCTCCTCTCCACCTATAGTTGGTGTGTGGTGAGCACACTGATCTGTTGATCTGTGGCTGCCATCGCATCATCCAAAAGGATGCTGCCACTGGTGGGGTTTGAGGCGAGACCCCTGATATGATTGTAAAGAGCTTTGCACTTGCACGTGACGTCACCGTCGACTGGAGTGACTGCGGTTACACCCACTGAGTGGCAAAAAGACTGAGTGGCAGTACTGGTTTTCAGCGTGAATGCCACGCAAAACACAGCTAAAACGGGAAAGAGCTTTGAGATCGACTGCATAAATAGATTTGACAAGAAATCGGAGGTATATTTTTACAGACTGCCGGAAGCTACAGAAAAGTGAAGCAAATGGATCGCTGCAATTCACAGAAACAACTACAGGGAGCGAAACATGGATTTTCAGTTATCATTTTGTGTCAATATGTTGAATTTTGGGGTAAAATAATACCCTATTTATTGTACTGACAACTCGTAAATAAACAGTGACAAAAAAACTATACGAGTTTTAGGGCTGGGCGATGTATATAACATTGATATAAGTGATCACCCGGATTAAGGCCTCCCTATATTGTATTTAAAGCGTTCAAAAGGCAAATTTGCTTTATGTATTTCCCCGGCGTCAAAATCAGGCTCATATAAAAGGCAGGAAAACACGATTCTTGGCTGCATGTCAATATCCATGGATCACTGGATCTTTGGTATGTTGTAAGGAACACTATATCGAGTCCAACCTTTAGTTTAAACTGACAATCGTTCAAATTTTACTCGCGTTTACACAGTTTCCCCTATTAAATCCAGTCATGCAGCAGCTCTTTTGTCACTCAGTCCGGCTGAGGGGGCGTGTTCCGGCAGGAAAGTGCTGAACACAAATATGAGTAACCAAACAGTTGATGGACCCCACTGACTTCCAGAGTATGGGGGAAAAAATATTATGGAAGTCAATGGGATCCCATCAACTATTTGGTTTCCGACATTATTCAAAATATCTTATTTTGGGTTAAGCAGAAAAAAGAAATTCATACAGGTTTGGAACCACTTGAGGGTGAGTAAATGACAGAATTTTCATTTTTGGGTGAACTATCCCTTTAAATCTACAACATTTAAAAAACAAACATCAAATATTTAGATCAGATTAGTACAGTATCAACTTTGCACTGCTGTCCGCGATCAAGGATCTGTCAAATTTCCACGTGCATCTTGAAAATGAGATGTTTTGGAAAGTGCTACGGCAAGTTTTTGTGCCTTCTGGTGCTTTAAAGGAAAATAAAATCAAAGGCGCATTTTCCCCTGGGGCGCCTTTAGCCCCATCGAACCCTACTCTGATGAAACTGGTCATGCATGGTCTTTCTGGTGAATCCCACTGAACAAGTCTTGCTGGTTAATCTAGTTTCGAAGGCTGGTGGGAATACCAAAAACACCAGGACCCCAGACAGCATGCTGGTGACCAGCTTTCCTGGGACAAACACTACTTTCACATTGAGAGACAAAAAGTGATATTGTCTCTTTAGACAAAATGTCTTTGAAACATCACAGGCTTTTGGGAGTTTGCCTGGTCCTACACAAAAACCAATGCAAAGTCCGACATGCTCTTAATTTGCATGAGAGAGAGAGAACAGAAAAAAAAAATTCACACATGAATACATAAACCACGCAGCAATTTGATTCATCAGCGCGCTAAGACAAAAGCAACACAATGAGCTCATTCAGCTCCTCAGAACAGGGACCAAATGAGAAGACAAAGAAAAAGGAATTACAGAAAATCATTCATTCCAAAAGCGTCCTCAACGCATCAACAGACATGAAGACATCAACATAAAGATAGTTAGCAGATACATAAAAAACACAGCAAGTTATCCAAACAGGCATTAATGAGGAGCCTGTGGCGGTATATCCATTACAAGTAGTAAAATGGGAGGGCTGATGCTTTGTCTTCCTAATAAGATTAGCCAGATCCATATGTAAAAGCCTGTATTGTTAATACAATACTATGCCTGAACAGGCAACACTATAGGTGATATTAATATAGTTATTCATGAGTTTCATGGACTGTGAAGCCCAAATTGCTACATGACAATGCATTTTTAATAATCCCTGAGAGCAGTTTAGAGACTTGTATTATTGTGGTTTTGATGAAACAAACAGTGCGGCAATTCAAAGCACAATCTCATCTCTTGACAGATCAGTATGGCTTCATTTGAATGATACATCTTTGGACGACATCTGAAAAGTCACATGGCAACAGAGCAGAACTCATAAAGGTAAAAGGTATGTTTTAGGATTAGCTAAAGACTACATTTAACTAACTTTAAGTGGGTGCAATGGTAATCTAAATTAAAAAATGTACTTATTATAGTAATGACAATAACAGGGTAAATAGGAACTAACCCTAAAGCTACCCCTAAACCTAACCTTAAAGGGATAGTTCACCCAACAATTAAAATTCTGTCATCATTTACTCACCTTCATGTTGTTCCAAACCTGTATGAGTTTCTTCTGTTGAACATAAAAGAAGAAATTTTGAAGAATGTTGGTGGACGGTTGATGGACTTCCATAGTATTGTTTTTTCCTATGGAAGTCAATGGTTCCATCAACTGTTTGGTTAACAACATTCTTCAAAATATCTTCTTTTGTGTTCAACAGAAGAAAGAAACTCATACAGGTTTAGAACAACTTGAGGGTGAGAAAATGATGACAGAAATTTCATTTTTGGGTGAACTATCCCATGTAGTTACCTTATGTTACCCAGTAGTTTCTTTGGCAAGTACACTGTAAGTAGGTACGCTTTTTGACTTTCTCAGTTTTGTGTAAATCCCCTTGGGTTGAGAGTATTTCTTTTTTCCCACATTAATTTCACACGTCTAGTACAATTGTGGTTTTGTTTCATTAATATAGTGTGTACTTTTTTCTTGATTTACCCCGAAAGATTGGAAGTGAAATGTGACAACATGGCCAATAGGTGGGGTACATTGTAACACGTGAGGAGTACATTATAACATGACCAAGTGACAGCTTAAAATGTTATCTGATATAATCAAAAAAATATCCATGACAAACTAAAATATTGTGTCAATAAAATACAACTATTAACTTTTTTTAATAAAATAATGGCATTTTTTAATCATTAAAAACATACATAGACAACAAACATATCGCTAAATACAGTATAGTTAAAAACATAATAATAATGAATCATTTCTGAACATTGACTCTCATTATTCACCCTTTTCTCATGGTTTCTCAAAAAAATTCATAAAAGTATATAATATAATAGCACAGTTCTAATAGGGGCTCATTGTAACACAGTGTTACAACCATAGACCGTAAAAAAATATGGACGACGCGACTTCATTGACATCCGCTGACCAGAGTTGAAGTTTTCGTAGGCCCGCACACGGCGCTGACATCTTGGGACCGTGTCTGCACAGTAGCGATCTCGGGAGTTGCGCAGTAGAGAGCAGGAAGTAGAGGCGCGATTAAACATTTATTTGAAGTGTAATTTATAGGGGTGTAACGGTACACAAAACTGACGGTTCGGTACGTACCTCGGTTTTGAAGTCACGGTTCGGTACGGGTTCGGTTCAGCAGTTTTAAAAAATGGCTTTTTACTTTTTATTCTTCTTACAGAGCCACTCCTTGGTTATCCTGGCTGTGTGCTTCGGGTCATTGTCATGTTGGAAGACCCAGCCTCGACCCATCTTCAATGCTCTAACTGAGGGAGGGAGGTTGTTCCCCAAAATCTCGCAATACATGGCCCCGGCCATCCTCTCCTTAATACAGTGCAGTCGCCCTGTCCCATGTGCAGAAAAACACCCCCAAAGCATGACGCTACCACCCCCATGCTTCACAGTAGGGATAGTGTTCTTGGGATGGTATTCATCATTCTTCTTCCTCCAAACACGTTTAGTAGAAATTATGACCGAAAAGTTCTATTTTGGTCTCATCTGACCACATGACTTTCTCCCATGACTCCTCTGGATCATCCAAATGGTCATTGGCAAACTTAAGACGGGCCTTGACATGTGCTGGTTTAAGCAGGGGAACCTTCCGTGCCATGCATGATTTCAAACCATGACGTCTTAGTGTATTACCAACAGTAACCTTGGAAACAGTGGTCCCAGCTCTTTTCAGGTCATTGACCAGCTCCTCCCGTGTAGTTCTGGGCTGATTTCTCACCTTTCTTAGGATCATTGAGACCCCACGAGGTGAGATCTTGCATGGAGCCCCAGTCCGAGGGAGATTGACAGTCATGTTTAGCTTCTTCCATTTTCTAATGATTGCTCCAACAGTGGACCTTTTTTCACCAAGCTGCTTGGCAATTTCCCCGTAGCCCTTTCCAGCCTTGTGGAGGTGTAAAATTTTGTCTCTAGTGTCTTTGGACAGCTCTTTGGTCTTGGCCACGTTAGTAGTTGGATTCTTACTGATTGTATGGGGTGGACAGGTGTCTAATTTAGGATAATAAATGGAGTGGAGGTGGACATTTTAAAGGCAGACTAACAGGTCTTTGAGGGTCAGAATTCTAGCTGATAGACAGGTGTTCAAATACTTATTTGCAGATGTATCATACAAATCAATAGTTAAAAAAATCATATATTGTGATTTATTTTTGTTTTGTTTTTAGATTATGTCTCTCACAGTGGACATGCACCTACGATGACAATTTCAGACCCCTCCATGATTTCCAAGTGGGAGAACTTGCAAAATAGCAGGGTGTTCAAATACTTATTTTCCTTACTGTATATATATATATATATATATATATATATATATATATATATATATATATATATATATATATATATATATATATATATAGTGCATATATTTAGTGAAAGAGTTGATTTCTCTAGTGAATTAACAGCTGTGGACACTGAATGACTTCTGACTCTGAGGTAAATGATGCAGCGTGACATTGTTTACAAGCTGTTTGACGTCTTTCCGCGATTGAGACACTGATTGAGCGATTACACGACATATGATACGTTTCAGTAAGTGTTATCCTCTACATACCTTAAGATAGTAATTCATGTTTATTCTTCTGGAAGAGATGATCGCGTTCACTCGCGCACGCCGCGCTGCTTGAATCGCGGCACTCGCCTATAGGCTAGTGATCAGTCGTCACATTAAAGAGCGTCTAAACGGCATTTATCGTTTTAATTTCGTGATAAAATGGACTGAATACTTAATATGTTTGAGTGTGAACTAGAATTGAAGTGTGTTCCGCGCTTAAAACAAGCCGACTGTTAACTGTTAAAGATTGCATTCATAAACGTTCGGTACACACGCAAACCGAGCCGAGAGCCCTGTACCGAAATCGGTACGAATATGTGTACCGTTACACCCCTAGTAATTTAATTGTTTAGTGTGTCTCACGTCCATTCTAATACATGGAGAGGGGGGTTTAGGAGCTATACTGGGACCAACCACCGGGGGGGCGATCGAGGCGCGGAGGCTTCAGTTTCTGAGAGGAGTGCTGCAGGCTTGGTTACAAAGCACGCCATCTGCGCAAATAGGATTTACACCGCGGCTTGTGTCTTCTGTTGTTAGATCAGCATTTAAGAACTATCTCAACTGTTAAATATAAGATTAAAATAAAATCAGATTTGTCTTATTTTAAATAAACACAAAAAACAGAGATGAAAAATAAACTTAAGAAATGTACTTTTCCTATGGTTAAATAAATGTTCATCTAAAGATTTTTTAATTTTGATGCATTTTTTCCTCTAAATATGTTGATATGGCAACTAGTAAATACACTAAGTTTCGTCATCCTGGCATGTGTGTTAGTTGTAACCATGCGTGTTACAACAAAACCTGCTTTAGGTTGTGCCCCGCGCTCCCCTACATGTAAGTGCAAGTACTGTCAAATAAAGTGCAACCAACCTTTCTAATATCACTAATAGCAAATCTGGTACCGATATATACTTTTTTGTGTGCATTCCTAGAATTTTCTTTGATACGCAAGATACTCAATATTTAAATATTACGAGCTACTATAATTGTTGTATAAATGAAATCACTTCTTGATCAAACCTAGTGGCAAATAGGTACTCAAATTGGCACTGTTGGTATAAAAGTGGGAGTTAGTCAAAGTCCTCTAAAGATGCTAATGTGCTCCGCAACCTTTGGACACCAACACTGCGTTTGCCTTGTAATTGAAAAGAGACACCAAGTTATCTGTGATTGCAGGCCGACTGCAGGAGCAGCCACTGAATGACGGTGGGCTGTGATAGCCCTCTTTTCTCGGGTTATCTAATTATCGGCTCGATAACCAGACTGACCTCTCACATTTAAGGAGAGAGGAGCTGCCACCTAGACAGAGATGTCTAATAAGTCACAGCAGAGGTGGGTGGCACAAGAGAGAGAGGGTGCTTTTGTAATTGCTCTTCTTATCCTTCATGAAGTAATGAAACTTAACATGCCAAAGCGCTTCCTTTTTTTAGCCTGTGGTGATTGTGTGGAACAGGTGGGATCGGGTTACAAAGGTGGGTGGAAATGAACTGTCGTGCTTAACGTTTCCCCCTCCTAGCAGTCAGTTAAGAAACATGGCCGCCTGAAACCTGTTTGAATTGCAAACAAATCGCTTAAGGTAAAGAAAAACAAACCCTCCGGCAACACTGAAATGCAGCCAGCTAAACTTATTCATGTCAGCGGGCATGTTTTTAAATTGCATTTGTAGTGTGTGCTTGCTTAAATACATTCTTAAGAAACCCTGAAGCTTTAAAGAGGCACAAAGGGTATAGAAAAGCCGGAACATTTATGCAGCTTTTTGTATCTAAATAATGAAGCGACCTTCAACCACGATTCACACTAAATGGGTTTGCATTATTTTGAACATGTTTACACAACTGGGAGGAAAAAACACTGTTTAGAAAACAGGCCAATGTCTGGTCTATATTAAAATTGGAAATTATATAAAAATAGTATATAATGTTATGGTTAAGGATAATATTAAAAATTTGACAACATTTTGTCTACATAAGTTTGAGAAAATTAATAATTTTGAATGCTTAATTTAGACATAACATAATGTACAGCAAACGAATGCGCGACTAGGGCTGAGACACAACGTGACATCGCTGTCATATGTAAAGTCGCCGTGTGCTCCAGTGACTACAATTGACCGTTCGCAAAGACCCGCCCCCTTTAGTTACTGTTGCTATGTCCGCACCACACACGTTCTCACATCACACAGCAAAGACAACGTACTGACAGACAGGACAGAGCAGGTTACTTTTAATATTAAACAAAGTCTCAACTCTAAAATGTTGTCATTTTTTTTAAGTAATGTAAACAATAAACAGCATTTTGTGGCTCTTTAATGTGTGGTGACAGGTCGCTGTAGCGCCTCAATTAAAGCTGCTCGTGAACCGATCATCTCTTCCTTCTAGTTAATTTATAGTATCAAATAAACATGAATGAACTTCAGAAGGAATATTGTTTCAACCCTGGAAAGATGTCAGTACACAGTGTTTTTCAAGTTCAAGTCCACCGACGTTAATCTACTAACTCTCTAGACTGCTTTGTCTGACAAAAAAGGCGGATTCGGTGAATAGCGGATTATGATTGGTCAGATCGCCAGTCAATCAAACTACCGGCGAAAGGTGAATTGGTCTAATCCGCTAGCTAGAGCTTAGATCGGGCTCAAAAAATCAAGCCAGACCCTACCCGAGCCTGTGCACGTTGTGTCCAAGCCTGGCCCGGCCCGACACATTAACTGTGAGCCCGAGCCCGATTTAAACCCGACCATTTTTTTAATACGTGGGCGTTCTGAGAACAAGCCTGTAATGAGCGAAGCGGACGGGTGTGACACTCAGCTCAAAAATATGCTCTATGCAGGCACGCGCTCATGAACCGTTCACTGGTAAAACAATGCTCGCTCAAATCCCGCTCAGACATGACATGCATCTGTACTAAAGGCCTACTTGTTGTAGCCATTAAACAATGTATTTTGTTTAATATTTATGTTAAAATATTATGTTATTTTAAATTTCATCTGATTATGAAAAGTGCAAAGATGCGAGTGGGTCAGAAATTATTTTAGTGGTTATTATATTTTGTTTAATATTAAGTTTCGTTTTGTATGAAGCCCTTCTTTAAAATTAATTTAGTTTTGTATAAATTGTATCTTAATTTTAATCAAGGTTTCGTCAGCCAATTGCATGGATTTAATAAATAACAAGCAAATAGAGTAATAGCAGATTATAAGGGTGAGATGAAGTCGCTTCGATCACATGTACTGCACATGAGCTGGAGTGCGTCTCATAAATAAACAAAACTCAGCAGCTACTGCCTCACAGAGAAATATGTGTATAGAAAGCTTGAAATGTCTACTTTTCTTTAACTTATAGTTAAATAAGAAATAGACTAGTTAAGCAATGCGCAGTGTTAACGCGAGCAGCTCATGACTGGCGTCTCGGAGCGTTTCTGAATGCTGCGCTTCATCACTGCGTGTGCTGTGAGTTTAACACGCATTTTTAGACCAATCCTGAGTTGTGCAACTTTGTACACATTTGTTTCTTAGTTGTAGTATTACTTTGCTAAAGAAATATATTATTTCTGATTATGGCATAGCTTTCTGCCCACCCAATTAGGCTAATAAAGTAATGATAAAAAAAAACACAAACGATCAAGGGCCCGGCCCGACCCGGTCCAAGGATAGTGCCGGGAAATCTCGGCCCGACCCGGCCCGCGGGTCGGTTCAGGTCAAGTTCGGGCTCGGGCAAAGAATCTAAACTCTACCGTTAGCATTGCAGCTCTGGTCGCGCTATGCATTTGACGGGTTGAAACTTAAGGGCTCTATCATACACTATCATACAGGCGCGACGCAAGTGTTTTTGCTACATTCAGCCTGACGCAGTTATCTTTGTCACATCCAGCGCCACATTGTTTAAATAGCAAACGCACTCAGGACTGAAAACGAGGTTTGTTCAGGCGCATTGTTGGTGTGTTGCTTTTTTTAGGCATCTGAAAACAAATGCGCCATTGCAACTGAAACCTGGTGTAAAGTCAATAGTGCAGTATTTTTTGTTTTTTAAAGGGCATGTACACAACGTGCATACACTCTGCTTATTACACACACAGGGATGTTCAGCAGCACACAAACATTTTAAATATTAAAAATAAATGGATTCCTCTCTGGAGAAGCGTTCAGTTTTTCCCGCTTGCAAATTCTGACCTTGTAAATAGCGAATCCACTATGGTGCAAGCGCAATTGGCTTTTAAAGGGAATGGGAGATGAGACTCTGATTGGTTTAATGCACGTTACGCCTAAAACACACCCATGACTCATTAAGAGAATAGGGACAACCCTTTTGGACCATGCACCCGGCACACCAATCATTCAGACCATGTGCTCAGATTGTTAAAATAGGTCCCTAAGAGTCTGACAGGCGAGAATTGGAACAGCCTACTGATACAAGTTTACTTCCCACAGATTCCCATTGGCTGCTACTGCTGCACCTGTAACGTCTTAAAACAATTACTAAATGTATTTTATGATTGCAAAAGACTGACTTGTCATTGAGTAAAAAAATCCTGCCCTATATAACAAAGATTTTAGTGCATTTTCAGTATTTAAAATGAAAAACCTTCATATCAAATTGACTGGCCCAGCATTGTCAAAAACAACCCAGCAAATGGGTTAATGTATAAAACCCAACAAGCAGGGTAAAAAAATAACCGAGCATGTGTTCTGTCCAATATTTACCCAGCACTGGGTTGCCAAATAACCCAGAAATGTTTGTTTTCAACCCAGCATTTTTTAGAGAAGTAACTGATAAAATGTATTATTTATTAATATATTATGTGTTCTTATTATAAAGCTACATATGAGGTGTTTCGTGTCCTCGCTGTTTCTATAGTGTGTATTTTATGAAGGCTGGAACACTATGTTGACCCTCAACCTTTTCCAGGTACTGGAAACTCCCACTTTGGCACACACGCACAATTGTGGGTCAAGTCGAGCAAATCAAACCCACACATTTTAATTTCTATTTAATTAGCCGTTACCACAGTGCTGCACACCGCCTGCAAAGCGAAACATAAACATATAAATGAATTAATGAATAACACACCTAAAGTTTCATTGTGCAGAGGAAAAAATAGCATGTATGTGACCAAACAAATTCTATGTATTTAAGTTAACAATGATGCTTACGTAAACCCTGCCCTGCAGGATCATGGATCTTTTTACTGCAAACTAGTTTGCTGGCACCTCGCCATCCTCGCTTCTTTTTACTCACTTCCTCTGAACATGAAGTACGAATCATCATCTTGTGTTTTAGACATGAATTATCTGCAGCTTTCTTTAGTTTAAGCTCATCTTGATTGACGTGAGACAAGTTATTCCTCTTTTCCCTGGCGCCAGCTCACCAACGGTGAACCTGACGTTTGTCATGGCAGAAGGCCTGGCCGCTGAGATGAATTGCGTCTGTGACAGTGGAGAGTGTCACACATCATGAGTTCATACCGCTGCCTGCCGACTAGAGCTGAGAGACTTCATTAACACGGGCACGCCACACAAGCTCTTCATGACAGCATATGGGATCCGAAGAAACAAGAATATACACTTTTCTTACAGGTTAACTCCACTTAACCACAGGGAATAGTTCTTATGCAGCAATTTTTAGATATACAAACCCTTAAGCATTCCAAGATACTCAATTTTTTGCCTTCATATGCAATCTAATTCATCTGGCCTACGGCACACATGGCTTCTCACTCAGGTGAGCTGCTAAAAAATGATAATACAAATTCAGTTTGAATAAAACCTAACATGGAAATGAGAGCATGAAAAGGAAATATTTTTCAAATACGCTGTGGCCCAGCGGTTAGTGGTTGAGTTTTAATAATAATAATAATAATAATAATAATGGGAAAAAGTCTTACCTCAGTAGCAAACTGCTGCAGTCCCCCAATGTTGATGGGTCCTTCCTCAGATGCATACAAGTTGCACCCCCCGACACACAAGTCTGAGGTGGGACACACCATCCCACACGTCAAACCTAGCGGGTTGTCTGACAAAATGGCCCGTGCCGCCCCATAATAATTCTGTGAACACCAACATAAAAATGTATTTTACAAAACCTGCCAAGCTATGCATCTAGATAGCTGTTTATGTGATTCCTAAAAATTCATTCTATCACACCATCTCAAAATGTAGGTAGCAAAATGATGTTGCCTTTTAGGATACTTTATTTTGGCCAAATTCTATTTCTATTTGTCTATATACACGCAGATCAGGCATAACATTATGACAGGTGAAGTGAATAACACTGATTATCTCTTCATCACAGCACCTGTTAGTGGGTGGGATATATTAGGTAGCAAGTGGACAACTGGGTCAGAGCATCTCGAAAACTGCAGCTCTTGTGGGGTTTTCCCGATCTACAGTGGTCAGTATCTATCAAAGTGCTCTAAGGAAGGAACAGTGGTGAAGCTGTGACAGGGTCATGGGCGGCCAAGGCTCATTGATGCACGTGGGGAGCGAAGGCTGGCCCATGTGGTCCGATCAAACAGACGAGCTACTGTAGCTCAAATTGCTCAAGAAGTTAATGCTGGTTCTGATAGAAAGGTGTCAGAATACACAGTGCATCGCAGTTTGTTGTGAATGGGGCAGCATAGCCGCAGACCAGTCAGGGTGACCATGCCGACCCCTGTCCACCGCCGAAAGCGTAATCAGAACTGCACCACGGAGCAATGGAAGAAGGTGGCCTGGTCTGAATCACGTTTTCTTTAACATCACGTGGATGGCCGGGTGTGTGTGTGTCAATACCTGGGGAACACATGACACCCGGATGCACTATGGGAAGAAGGCAAGCCGGCGGAGGCAGTGTGATGCTTTGGGCAATGTTCTGCTGGGAAACCTTGGGTCCTGCCATCCATGTGGATGTTACTTTGACACGTACCACCTACCTAAGCCTAAGGGCTTTTCACACTTGAAATAGTTATTCTAAGCCCAGAGTAAACTGAATCCTGGGTTATCTTGCTTCACGTTTCACACTGCTCATAATTCATAAGCTGACATTTCATATTGTACATTCCTAAACTCTGGGTTACCGTTCTTATTGGCATACTTGCGGGTCAGTGTCATTGATTGGATGAATGCAGCATGCTATCTGTTTACATAAAAGCTCTAGCATTGTGCATCCTCATATTGCTGATTGTACTAGCGAGTTTATATTGAATGGATACTTCAGACTATAAAGGTAAGAATGAAACGTCTCTTCTTCACTCAAGTTGTCACGTTTTCTGTCAGAATTGTACATTTTCCTCTCAAACGTGATTGTCCAAAGCACGCAAATATAAGTACGTGATTGGTTGTCTGTAGCTAAACGTCTAGATTTAATATCCTAACACTGCATCATTTCACACTGTATAAGTTTGACACTGCAATGCGGGGTTAACACAGCAAAAGAGGTGCTAACCCTGCTCTGGAGCAGGGTTGCATAACCCCAGGTAAAAAGCGGTGCTAACCCCACTTCTAAATTACAAGTGTGAAACGTTCCGTTACCTGGGGTTAAAAACGGTGTTTAGAACGACAATAACCCGGGGTTAAGTGCAGTGTGAAAAGCCCTTTAGAGCACTTCAAATCAGTCACATACACTACCATTCAAAAGATTGGGGTTGGTAAGATTATTTACTTTTTATTTGATTCCTCAAAGATTGACGATTTGGTGCTGATTTTTTTAATATGAGCATTTCTTACTATTATCAATGTTGAAAATAGTTATGCTCTTTGATATATTTGTGTAAACTGTGATAAAAAAAAAATCAGGATTCTTTATTGAATAGAAAGTTCAAAAGAACAGCATTTTTTTTTTAAATAGAAATCTTTCATAACAATTTTTTTAAATTATGCATCCTAACTGAAAAGCATTAATTCTTTAAAAAAAAAACTTTGCACTGACCACAAACTTTTAAACAGTATATATTATCAGTGGTGGCCAAAAGTGATATCTGAAATAGGAAAATTGACATCTTCACCCTTTATTCCAATATTATAAAAAATTCATGACATACGTTGTAGTCAATGTATGCTTAATTCCTGTGAGCTTTTTTTTTTCTATGCATTTTTTTATCTTTAGCTGTAGTTAGCTTTTTTGCCCAGTAAATTTATCTGTGTGTGTGTGTGTGTGTGTGTGTGTGTGTGTGTGTGTGTGTGTGTGTGTGTGTGTGTGTGTGTGTGTGTGTGTGTGTGTGTGTGTGTGTGTGTGTGTGTGTGTGTGTGTGTGTGTGTGTGTGTGTGTGTGTGTGTGTGTTATTATGGTAGTCATCTTATCACCCTGAACAACAGTGAAGTGGATGCTGCATCTTGCAATGCTGAAAGCATTTTTTCAGTCACTGATGCCACTGTAGAAATGCCCTTTTTGCAGACAGCCATGATTCATTTATTCTGAGTACAAAAAAATAATAATAATTCAAACAGCGAACAAAATAAGGCGAGTAATTTGAATGGTCATGTGATCGCAACAATATCTGCCCACCCAACCTGCTCCATCTAAAATAAAGCAACCTTTATTAGGCTACTGAAATGACTTCATGCCTTTTAACATCTTTTAAAAGTACTTTCAAAAGTGCTATTTATTTCTATAAGTGAACAGAATAGTTGTATATAAAAAAATCCACCTTTAACACTTCTATTCATATACGACATTCAACAAAAAACTTTGTGATAGTACCACAGTACTCTCTTTTCATTCTCTTCCTTCATTCTCTTGTCTAACAAGCCCATTCTGACAGTAATCACCCCCTGACTGACATGTGTCTAGTTCTGAAAAAAAGCAGACAGCATCTCTCTTCTTCAGACAGCCTTGAATTAAGGCCAGAACGCCTCAATGGCACGGTATGACGGAAACCTTGACAGAACAACGGCAGAGAAACACAGTGTTGTTCCAGCGACACGCATTAAAGACATTTTGCATGGGCTTTATTCAAATGCTGATTGTACAAGTCAGTTTTCCTGCTTCAAATGAATGATTTTCAAATACACAGTTGCAATGCATCCATAAGAGCCGCTGAAGTGCAGCTTTAAAACGCTCCTACAAAAGTCAAACAAATGAGCACAAAAACTCATTATTCACTGCAAATAATTCACAGCATCCAACAGCAGATCTCTTATTAAAAGCATAACTCAAAGTTCACTACCGCAGTTCTGCACCGCCTATGGATGTCACAATGTCTTTTACAATGGCAATGTCTGTCTTCCTGATGAAGAGCTCAGGTCTGACATCTTGTGTGATGTTTTCAGTATACAGAGACCAGCTGAGGCTGCCAATTCAACATTTTTGTGTTTCTTAATCTGAGTGAAACACAAGCCATTTTACTTATGAAAATAATTATTGAATATAATCCATCAGGAATTGATTGTATTGTGAAAAGTGGGCGTTGTATGTTATTATTAATCATTAAAGGGGTCATGAACTGAGAAATCTAATTTTACCTTTGACATATAAGAGGTCATCATACTATAAGAATATCCTGTAAATTTCAGAACTGAAAACGTCCTTGTTAGACCAAAAACAGCTTTTATTGTAGCAAGGCCAGATAACAACTCTGTGGAATGTGCCTATCTATGTAATAGATAAGTGAAAAAACGCAACTGCAGGTGAAAATCAATGCAACATTATTGCAACTTTGGCCCTGGCCACTGGAGTGTTAGTGAGATGACGAGGAGAGAAGAGCAATACAAGATGGACTACAAATAACATTACCATCCAAAGGATCCTGATGCTAGGAATGTGGCAATTTTTTTTTTCAACAATGTGAATGTCTCAGTTGAGCATTATTTATTTGTATGCAGTACATTTCACTGTGGACTCTTTGGTAAATCAGTCGCAATTTCGGCGCAGGCTTGCAAACAGACTTTTACGATATGGACTCTGCGACAACATCCAAGTTACCGTGTCAATTCGAATGCCTGAACTGTGACCAGTGATTTCTGATATGTAATGATTCATGTACAGTCAGATGTTCAAATTAAACCAGTGACTAAACGGTTTCAAATTGTTTCTCTTAGTAGAATGAAAATAATCTGTCAGTTAAACTATGTGACTAAACTATAGAAAGCGATCAAAGAACGCTCCCTTTGCAATCGCTGGAGTTGTCGATCAAACAATAGCCAATAGCCAATCACAGCAGTGGGCGTTTACATTGTAGACACGCCCCTTAAAAAAGAGCATTAAAATCAGGTTTAAAAATCATAACATTATAAGTGCACCTCAGGAAACATTATAAAACAATAAAACAATGCAGTTCATGACCCCCTTTAAAGGGGCTATATGTAGAATTCAGAAACCCTTGTTTTTAGCGACACCGGTGGCCATTAAGTGAACTGCAGCCAGCAACTTTGCTTGTGCGATTACACATTAACATTTGCCTCTGTGCATACACGTAAAGTACATGTATTTATATAAGCATATATATATATTAGACATGTATTTATATTAGTTAATCCAGTTGTCTTTGCTGTGGTATTTTTGTTAAAACCATAGGAACATATTAGTGTTCTTTAGGCTGCTGATTTTTGTTCATGCCAAAAAGCTACAAAAAACTTGACTAAATGTTTATACCTTACTGTAATCAAAACGAATCGGAATCAATAAGCAGAATCGGAATTCGAACGATACACTCTAAAAAATGCTGGGTTAAAAATAACCCAAGTTGGGTTGAAAATGGACTAACCCAGCAATTGGGTTGTTTTAACCCAGCAATTGGGTTGCTTTAACCCAATTGCTGGGTTAAAACAACCCAATCGCTGGCTTTTATGAAGGCTGCATTTACCACAACAATAACTCTCATTCAAGACTTCATTCAAATGTTCAGAATGACCGTTGGCTGTGTTATCCTCAAAATAAGTGTAGAAGAAATGTTCTAAAGTAAATACAAAAAATATGGATGTAATGAGTTTCTTTACCTAAATAAACTACATGATGAACTTGTGAGATAAAATAAGACGTGCATATATAAGACGCGACTTACGTAGCAGCATTTGAAATCCCAGGAGTCTGTTTGAAAAAAATCTAATCAACCCAAGAGCACACTACAGATGGAAAGAAAAAAACAGCATAAAAAAATGACATTTCATATTCATACCATATGAAATGTAAACATTAATACCATAATAAAAATGCCTGTCTCTACACTACAGAAATATATTTGATATGAAAGTTACATATCTTATATTAGGAACCTGTTGTACAACGTAAGGGAAATATATGAAATGCTATAGATAATAGTTCTTTCTGTTTGTTTTGCTGTTTGTTATTGGGCTGATGTATCCCTGATCTCGCTGGCTTGCTATCCTGCTTTTAGAAGCTAAAAGAACACATGAAATAAAAATAAAAGTTTTGGGCTTTTAGCCCACGTCTGTTAGCTTTGAGGCCATCTATATGCGAGTGCAGCCCTAAACATTTGAGCTTTTTGTAGATATATGCATTTATAATACTCTTTCTCTTCCTGGAAAATGGACCGAATATACAGATGACTCCTATACCTGTGCAGGTATAATAGGAAATTCTGCCTAATAAAATGCTATTGAAAATGACAAATGTCCCTTATTCCTAATGTGACCTGACACAGACTAGCAATAGAAAGTAGCTAAACGTAGCTAGGCTACAATATCAACCCTCTGTAGACATCGCCATTGGCTAGTAAATGTAATTTTTTCGCCATACATTTTACATGGAATGCAAGAACAATGCAAATGAAAAAATCTACATAAATATAAAATATACATTTTAAACACTATTAAAGTCAAGTAAGCCGTCTGTAATTCAATAAGAACAAATAATCAAACTATAAGTGATAGCACAAATAAACACAATAGAACAAAGATGCAAATTAAATAAAGTGCTTTTCAGGTATTTAAGGTAGCTCAAACAGTAGTTAGATTAGATACAGATTATTAGAAATAAAAAAAGTTATCAAATGTAAAAACACTTTATTATAGATGAATCCTTATTATTGTTACAAAAACATGTTTGCAGTGAACCTGTCTATTGTTTAATTAACATTAAAAACACAGAGCAGCAGGAATATTAGGCAGCTGTCACTTTAAGAACGAATGCATGGATCCAATATGCCGATCAAGCATAACGTTATGACCACTGACAGGTGAAGTGAATAAGACTCTTCATCACGGCACCTGCTAGTGGGTGGGATATATTAGTGCTACGCTGTGGCACTCAATAATGTAGCTTTTTTTTTTTTTTGATTTGAGACTGTAAATAGTAAGTGATTGTTATCACCAATTTAGTGAATGCTGATATTTCATAGGTGCTATGGGTGCTTTTTAAAGGTCCCATGGCGTGGATTTTTTATTATTTTATAATGTTTCCTGAGGTGTACTTATATTGTTAGTATGATTTTTTTAAGAAATAAAAGGCATTTTTTCTGATATTAGCCCTCTGGCTTGAATGCTCTGTTTCAAGGGGCGTGTCTGCTGTGAGACTGCAGTGAAAACGCCCACTGTTGTGATTGGCTGACATCTTTGCATTTGAAATGAGTATTAGATTATGTGGCGGAAGGGGGCGTGGTTTAGTGAGGTCTGCAAGCACAGCCAGAGAGAGAGACGGACTGGGCACTCGTGGACCAGAGAGACGGAGAGATGGAGAAAGATTGATGAGAAAGTTATATATTGTACTGAGTTGTTGAGAGTGGGAGTTTATTTTGTTTGTATCAGAGAGTTCTGAATAAACACGAGTTCCAGTCACGCCAACCCTTATTCCTTATTCTACGAACTTTGTAACATGTGGAACCCCCCTCGAATACTTTTACTACATTTTTTTTTTACTATTACAGCTGTCGAGATGAACGAATTGTGAAAGTGTTGATTATAGCATTATTTTTAGATCTTTTCCCATCACATGAAAAGCTGCAGTGATCAGCATTGAGTACACTGACAGTCTGTTGATCGTGTGAATGCAGTGATCTCGTCATTGCAGCGCGTTTTCTCTCACAAAATGCTTTCACCACAACTAACAGCAAACACAACATCGATATGAATACAGTAAAAAGCTTTGTTGTGCAGCATAACAGCGTCATTCATTATAACGTCAGTTTGGGCAAGTATGCAGATACACTCGCGACGTGTGATTGACAGATTCCAGATCGGCTCGTCTGAGCTCTCATCAAGGCAGAGCAGGACACCAAGAACTCAGTTTACACCTATCGAAATTTCTAGCCACTTGGGGACCATATACAGGCTAGGGGAACTCATATTAATGTTAAAAAACCTCATAAAATTAACATTTCATGCCATGGCATATTGTCCTTGACTGAAATTTTGTTCAATGAATAGGTCTATGCAAAATCTTAAAGAATATGAATGAATTTTGTGCTTGTTCAATTTAATAAAATGAAAACCTAAATTACGATAAATAAAATAATTGAATGTTAAAAATTGAGTGGCTAAGTTTTGCTCATATTTATATTAATAGTATTTATAAATAAGTGCGCATCTCCCCCTGTCAATGATCTAGTGACCCTTCAGCACCTGCGTTCAAAATTCTCTAGTGCCGCCCCTGCTATTGGCTGTTTTTGACATGTTCAAATTACTGTCAAGTGATTAGTAGGGAGTCAAATAATTACAATGTCTTTAATACACTCAAAGTGACATTTAAAACATATCCTTTTGTTTGAGGACTGAGTAAAATCTGCAGGTTTTGTTAACTTCTAACAGCATACATGGCCTAGTCTGTGAAGGAAAGTTGCTTCAGAAGCAGAGCAAGTGAAACATTACCAAATCAAAACGTTTTATCAGAAGAATCAAACTCAATAAGACCAGAAACATTTATTAAGAAAGTCAATGTGTGTATACTCAGCATACCTTGTTCGCGATACTAGTAATGAAGGCCTTTATGTTCAGATTAGTAGGGCAGCTTTTCTGACACGGTGCATCGGCACACTTCAGACATCTGTAAGAAAAAAATATTATGCTTGAATTACCTCACATGCAATGCAAAGTTATTTACAGTAAGAACAGAGACTCAGAGCAGAACTTTGTGTCGTCGCCCCACTGGAACGGCACATTCCAGCCAATTACAAACACTCTACGGCACCCAGAGGAAATCAATCCCGAGCTTTTGTGCCGGAGGACTTTTCTCCCAGCAACTACATCTCAAAGACGCCATATTGATGACACACCAGTTTTGAATGACAAATAGGATAATTTGGAGCCGCCCAATTAAATATTCATGCCCAATCAGAATGGATGTGGTGCGTTTGGCCCCTGGATGTGAATGGCGTGTGACAGGAGGCAGCCGACTGGGGCTGCTGGGAAACAAGGGAGGGCTGCTACTGTAGCTCACAATCATTATTTCGCATTTTACAAACACACAGCTGTTTAAAAATGCACCACACTAATGACTTCAGATGATGTATCAGTAATTTGGAAGAGTGCTTTTTCCTTTACAATGAGCAGAAGGGGGGTGGGAGACGAGGTGCACACCGGGAACAGAGCAAATCGAGGCAGGAAAGGAGAAGCAGAAACAAGAGAGGTAAAAAAGACTCCCCGTCGTCTTCGACGTGAAACGCACAACTTGCGCCACCTTTGTGGAAACAAAAAGCGCACAAAACACACCAGTGCTCACACATAAAAGCAGAGCAAACACTCAAGTAACACCTGCACGTTTAGATTCGCATGCAGCTGGATGCCCATAATAATCCCGTCTCACAATTCTCTAAGCTCAGCGCAGACTAGAGTGCACAAGGCTGCCATTAATACCACTTACCGGGGTGACAGTGGGGTAATTACTGTAGTGCAGCGGCCAGGTACCGACGCCACAGAGGACCACACAATGCTCCCGTCCCAGTCGCGCTTTTATAAACCAGGTTGGCTGATCATAATGTGACATTAGTTTTGACCTGCTTTTCTTTATTTGATCATAAATTATCCTTAGCCTAAAGGATTAGGGATATTGCAGGAGTCTTGGCCTGGGAGAGGGTCTGGAGTGGGCTTTGACGGTGAGATGAAGGCTAATCTCGGAGGATGCCGGGCCTATCGCACTTCTGATCAGCGCGGAGATGATTAATACAGAGAGGGGACACCGAGCAGCTGCGGGAAGACATAAAGCCACACTCGCATAAATATTTCTCTCCCTGGCGTTCCTCTCTGCTTATTGTGAAGGAAAAGGCATTCTTCCAAATCAGCGGTATATCATCGCTGTGTGTATCTTACAAAATATGCATGTAGAACATGAAACGGTGCAGTGGTTCATATTCAGCTTCCTGTACAATGAATACATTAGCACAAATGTATTAAAAATCATCATTGAAAATAGATTTTCCTTGCTCTTCAAAAAAAAGTTCTGTATTACATATATACCGTATTTCCTCAAATAAAAGCCGGGGCCTTTATTTACCTGAACTGCAGAAGGTCAACAGCTTTTATTTGAAGCAGGCTTTTATTAGGGGCAGGCCTGTATTCCGAATTCCATCTATTTGAAAAAAATTATTGTTTTAAATAAACCGTTTTAAATGAAAAGCGATAGCGTTCCAGAGGACAGATATCATCAGGGGTGCGGGAAGTGGAGTGGTTTCAAAGGATTGCAAACGCAATGCAATTTTTTGTTCATTTTATTCATTTTTAGAATTACTAATTTATTTGTAATAAACATTTTAAGTGGCCCATTAAAAAGTATTATTTATAAGTTGAATTGTGTTTTTAAAACATACATGAGGTCATATTGTGACTGTTGTGGTGTATGCGTTGAAAGAGCGGTAATATTTCCTGCAGTGGAGATCAAGCGTCTTTCTGGAGATTCCGTTCATTTCTGAAGCTCTTTCCGCTCAGCACCGCCGCTCAACCCAGAACTCCCTTTGTGACCTGCTGGATCAAATATAGGCCTATCTGAAATAAATCAGATAGGGCTGCCCCTGACTAAAGTTTTTTTTTTCCTTTTCTAGTAGTTCATTTAAGCCGTTGATCACGCTCCATGTCATTGTCTGTCATAGGCAATTTGCTTGTTATTTATTAAATCCGGGCAATTTGGTTGATAAAACATAGATTCAAATTAAGATACAATTTATACAAAACGAAATTCACTTTAAAGAAAGTTTTTTGTGATATATTTGTTGTTCTTTCGTGTTTTATAGACTCAACCCAACTTATGTGCTTTCTATATTCCACGTGAGGGAAAAAGCTTCCTTCCACTTAAGAAGAATTGTGTTCCTTTAAGCACTTTTTATTTTAATAAATATCTCTTTACATAAATATTATTTTCTACTTAAAAAAAATCTATAATTTCATTATTTTTCTAACCCAACTAATGCGCGCACTTTTCTCAATCCGTTATGGAGCTATTCAATTTTGATTTTGCATATTGTTTTTTAAATGTTCGTTCGAGTAGTTCAAATGACCACTTTACAATATTTCAATAACATAATTTATTTTGAAGCCTATGCTGTTTTCTTGTACAAAATAAAATAGTTTAAGTTAAATGCAGAGTAAGATGTGTAAAAAAGACAAGAGGCTAAGAGATTGTCCAGATCATTTGTGTAGCTTTCACAGACTAACACACGTCACATCTCTCATAGACTACAGTATTTAAAATAGCATATATGCATCAGTTATATTCTCTATTTAATTTACAGAGCAATCCCTGCAAAGTGTTTAGGTTAAGTATAGAAGAGACCAGGATTGTGCGTCGCACTCGCAAGACTTACAGCGGGGGGCGATGGCCACGATGGTTTCGCTCCTTCGGCACAACCCTACTGTACATTACGCTGAACTTGAATGCACTTGAAATTAAAGGAAATAATTTTTCCCCAGCCTTTATTTGTTCGTGCTGGCCACGCCCCCGGCCACTATCAGAGGCCCGGCGTTTAATTGACTACAGGCTTTTATTTGAGGAAATACGGTATATATATATATATATATATATATATATATATATATATATATATATATATATATATATATATATATATATATATATATATATATATATATATATATATATATATATATATATATATATAGGGATATAAGGGATGTCACAAGTACTGGTAATTCGGTACCAAGTTGGTCCCACCCCGTCAAAATAAAAGTTTGTTTTAAAAAATGTTTAATTGGCAATATATTATTACCAGAAAAAAAATCATATTCATTTCTTTGAAGACTTTGTAAAATTGGGAGTTTTGTGGCTTTTAGTCCGTCTCCAACTATGTATTCATTAAAGTATACCATAAATATAGAGTATGTGCATTATATTGGCCTTTAGATATTTTGTTCTCACTGAAAAACTCTTATTGGTCGACCTCTAGTTATGACATCACAGCCACATGTAGAAATCGACACCTATTCATTATTCTGCAACTTGGCTTGCCCTAATGAGCAACAGTGTGAAATACGCCAGTACGCTGCGATTAGCCAATCATAACAGAGGTCATTTGCATATAGAAGCCTGCAAGGTACAGCAACAAAACCCAGTTTGTTTATTTCTAAGGGTAAGAGAGAGGGTGGATAATGGTCATGCAAAACTAAATGAAGACTGTTTTGGTGCAAAAAACCTTGACTAATGTTACAAGCGGACTTCAGGGGGGGGGGGGGGGTAAAATGCAAAAACATGATAAGCTGACTTACATGGCCCAGAAAACAGCTGTTCCACGGCAGGTCAAAACGTATAAACACATTCATAAAGATGAGACCCAACAGATCAAAATGAGAATCTGTGAGAGGGGCACCTTCAGTTGATTGCTGAGCGTTTTTGTCTCTCTTTTCAAAAACTGTAGCTCGGGGAGGGGGGGGGGGTTCAAAACGAGAAAGAGTGAGAATAAAATAACCTATTCCCTCCTCTGACACGCCGGTGCACTGCGCTACGGCTGTGGACAGGAATACCATTGTCTTTTTTCTCCTCCCAAGGTAACATTAAAGACACGGCACATCCAGACACATTTTAGACCCTCATCCGTCTCCCCTGGCCAGCAGCCCAAGCGCTTAGCAAATGTCAACAGAAAATAATGCACACACGAAGGCAATCTTATTTGTTCAAGAATTGCTCTAGGTCACAGCAATTCAGCTGGGCTTTGAGAGCGGCGCTCAGGAAAAGACTGCCTAGCAGTGCAGTGCATTAGATACAGTGCTGGGGCTTTTCTGAGCTGTAACGCAATCAAATACATACACATTTTTTCCTTTCTTTGCTTGCCGTATTTTTATTACCCTCCCAAAAAAATAATCCAGTGCGTTCAAATGAAAGGAGCTGCTGATTAGCGGACCACTGCATGCTGATTTATTCTCTCTTCTCTCTCTGCTTCCTACCTTATCGTTTTACTTGAGTAATAATCTAGCGTTTTAATGTTTTCCATGATGAGAATATTATGGGGTTCTGGAATGTGCAGTAAGCTAATCTCCCAATTCATTGTTTTCATTATATCTGAACCAAAATGAACCCACAATGGAAAAGTACAATTCAATAAAAACCTGGGCCTCCCAGGATTTGCCATTTTAATGACTGCTTACCTTTATGAATTAGTTGTCGCCACAAATTCAACTCTTCACTTTTTCTTGAAGAAACTAATAATTCTGTTCATAATCTTGGGGTTGCGGCAAATTTGATCTTCTTTTAATAAGGGGGTGTTTCAGGAATACAACAAAGGATTTAAAAATCCCTGCTGAATGCAGCACTGAAAGCACCAAGAGTAGAAAAAAAATCACATAGAGAGCCAACAGCTATCTATAAAATCTCTTTTTAAGAAATGTCAAGAAAGTAGTGCATGTCATTACATACTTTTCAGGAAGTGGAAAAGAATACTATTTTTTTAAATAATTAAACACTGTGTTTTCAGAGTTGATATTGTGGTTTTATATATGGTCAGCCACTTGCATGTGTCATTATATTAACATTTTTGGATGGATGGATGGGTGGGTGGGTGGGTTGGATGGATGAATGGATGGATGGACAAAGTACATTATATACTGGATGGATGGATGGATGGGTGGACAATGGATATTTACTGGACATTATATACTGGATGGATGGATGGATGGGTGGACAATGGATATTTACTGGACATTATATACTGGATGGATGGATGGATGGGTGGACAATGGATATTTACTGGACATTATATACTGGATGGATGGATGGATGGGTGGACAATGGATATTTACTGGACATTATATACTGGATGGATGGATGGATGGGTGGACAATGGATATTTACTGGACATTATATACTGGATGGATGGATGGATGGATGGATGGGTGGACAATGGATATTTACTGGACATTATATACTGGATGGATGGATGGATGGATGGATGGGTGGACAATGGATATTTACTGGACATTATATACTGGATGGATGGATGGATGGATGGGTG